>PVKM010002460.1:0-64938 GCA_004027735.1 Carollia perspicillata | reverse complement strand
AGTGGGAGGAGGAGAGACGGGGGAATGGTACAGAGAATAAGCAGCATAGATGGTAGGTAGAAAATAGACAGGGAGGGTAAGAATAGTACAGGAAATGTAGAAGCCAAAGAACTTACATGTAAGGCCCATGGACATGAACTAAAGTGGGGGAATGTGGGTGGGAGGGGGTGTGCAGGGTGGAGGGGAAAAAGGGGGGCAAATGGGACAACTGTAATAGCATAATCGATAAACTATATTTTAAAAAAAGAAATGAACCTAAAGAGTTGAGAAAATCAAGAGATTGAATGAGAACAGAGTCATGGAAGGCAAGAAAGGAAACAGAGCAGCCTGGTCGGGGTACAGTCATCTGAGGGGGAAAGATGTGGGTGGGTTTGAGGTGGGGACACCCTGGGGCAGATGGTCTTCACCAGCCACCAGGCAGCACTGTGGGCAGCTTGGTTGCTGCCTGGAGTTGCCCAGGGTGGGGAAGGGGCGGAGAAAGGTAGTGGCAGTCATTTAATTCTGTACACAGGATGTTTGCCAGACAGGTGTATGTGGGGAGCCTGAAGTCCTTACCAAAACAATGGCAAGAATAAATAAAAAAGTGAAGCCATCCTGCCATTTGTCCCTGTACATTTACGTATTCTGTGACTTGCTTTAAGTGGATTTCAAACACCAAGCATGATTTAGATGGCAGTGTCGTTGTTATTCTTGGCCTGGCCCCCAGGACTGGTTTTGAGCTTTCTGCCTGAAAATGAGCTCAGAGTACACGAAAAGGTCCTTTATTCTTAAAAACAGAAATAAATTCTGGATCCGCTTTGGTGTTCTTGGAAAGAGGGCACAGTGGAGAGATTTAGAAGTTCCTTGGTAAAGAGTCACTTTGCTGAGCACCCTTCTGAGGTGGAATTGAGTTGCACGACAGACATGCAACTTGCAGTGATGGTGTGCAGGGAAACCGCTCATCGGTGGGATGTGGGGGAGGGGTGCAGTGTTGTCGGACCTGCCCTCCCGTTTAGCCCTAATATTTTCACCATCTGTCACTTCCACGCAAGACTTGTCCACTTGCTATCTCTGAGGGTCACCAGCCAGTCCCTTCCTTACTTTTTCTCACCATGAATCATTACTCATCTTTCTGCAATGCTGCTGCTTTATGCATTTATCAAGACTTCCTCCATTCCATCTTTATTTTCTGAGGGAATTTCCAGTTTCCAGCCCAGTGAGTGGCAAGTCACTCACTTGCCAGAGGGTAGTACGTACATGATGCTATGGGTGTCGGCACCGAACAAAGTAGGCAGGAAGACCCTGAAACCTGCCGAGTCTTCCAACCCCAGGAAGTCAGGGGGACGACAGCCCAGCCTGCAGCTACTCAAGAAGTTCGGCTGATCACTTGAATATTAGTCTAATCATTGATCTGACTTTTCTTCTGCAAGAGACCACATATCAAGCATTAGCCCTTTGCAGCTTAGAAACTGTTACTGAATCCAACATTGTTCAAGGACTCTTGAAATAGCCGTGGGTTTTTGTAAACATTGTGCAGCAAACCAGTGCAAACGGCCCCTCCTCGGCCCCTCCATCCATCAACTCAACAGGAGTCAGTGAGTAATACAGACTGTTGTTGCTCGGAAATCCGGTGGAATTCCTGGGATCGCCTGGTGGCAGAACTGACGGAATCATTTATATTTTTAGGATGTTCCAAATATTTCCTCAGCTCATTAACCTAAAGTATTACATGTATTCCAAGGGTTGGGAGAGAGGAGGAGAAACCTACAGTATCACTTGTCCTAACCTTGAACCCCTGGTGATGGATCTCATTGAAAGTGTTTTAGGGTTCACATTTGTTAAAGAATCCTTGCTGCTCTTTCCATGTTCTACTTCCTGAAATAAGGAGAGGATCGGAGGGAGATGGAAATAATGGATCTGCCCTCTGTTCAGTGCTTCAGTTATAATACAATTACCTCTAAATTATACTGTGGTTGTTGGTCAGGGATAGACACACAGATCAATAGGGCAAAATGGACAATCCCGCAAGTAGGCTCCCACGCGTACGGCTAATGGATTCACCACAAAGCCATCGTTATGGTTCAGGAGGGAAAAGATGGTCTTTTCAACAAATGATGCCAAGGCAAGTGGATGTCCTTTGGGGGACGTGGGTGAACTTTGACCTCTACTTCATAGCATAGACAAAAATTAATTAAAGATGGACCACAACCTAAAATGTGCAAGGTGAAGCCATAAAGCTCAGAGGAGAAAACAGGAGATCTTTACAGACTTGGGCTAGGCAAAAATGTCTTTACCAGGACACAAAACACACTAATCATAAAAGAAAACTTGATCGATTGGACTATATTAAAACTAAGAATGTCTTAGTTGTTAAATTATGCTGTGGGAAGAACCCACAGCAGGTCCTGACAGAAGATCAGGCGGGAACCCCACGTGCACTCCAGACTTTGCCCCTGACGGAGAGGAATGGCCCCGCTGCCTGATGGGCAGACGGGTGGGAGTTCAACTCCGTGGCGTGTTGCCAGGCGCAGGCACTCGGAGCCCTCACGGTGAGAATGCCTCACGTTCCTCGTGAGGCGTCGACACCTGAGCTTTGCTCCTGAGCCCCTACACGTATCTGAAGACCGGTGTATTCTTCTCAGACGGTCCCTTGAGGTCCCCTGAGCTTTGATGTCATCCTGCCGAGTCCATGGGTGGGAAGGAGGACAAAGCCACGTGGGGGCCCTCAGAGAAGTGAGTGAAAGCAGTTCAAAGTCCAGCCAGATCCGGTGGTGTGGGGTCCAAGGCCTTGTGGTCCCAGGGCCCTGGAGGAAGCCTGGGAGGGGGCGAGGCCCTGTGCGGCCCTTTGCGGGATTGGGTCGCTGCAGCCAGACGAGGAAGCCTCTGAGACAGGTCCAGAAACACACACAAACAGCCCCGCTGTGCTCACTGCATCCCCGTTTACAACAGAAAAGTCCAGACCCCCAGCCAAGACAGGGCTTCCTCTGCAGGCCGGGAGTGTGCGCAGAGGGGATCTTGAAATATATTTAGAAGTTTCAAAACTTTGATTGTTTTGCACATTCTTGCAAAGGAAAAAAAAATTAAAATGCCCCAGGGACTTTTAAAAAATCAGCTTCTAATCCTTTAGAGGAGTGGGAAAAAAATCTTACATGGTAGGATCACTTCCTTTCTGTTTCAAGAAATTGATGGTGTGCTAGAAATAGCCTGTTGCAAGAGGGGTGGGTGACTTCGTGTCCCTCAAATGCTGATTATGTGAGAAAACTTTCCAGGGCTAAAGGGTAAGTGTCCTTTCCCCAGGACTCTGATGCAGGATGACCCTGCAGTTAGACATGTGGTTGAAGCCCCAGGGCAGGGAAGAGCTGCCATTCAGAGGGAAGACTTAGCTCATTGTTCAAGAAACAGCACTGAGCCTGAGGACTGAGCCCGAGGCCTGGTCTGGTTCTGGAATAGTGCAGTCATGGAGTGGGGGCACCCAGCTCCCAGCTCCACTCCCCTCCTCTGTGGGCTGTCCCCCGTCTCTCTGAAGGTCGCTGGTGCCTGAAACCTGGCATTCGGAATTAGCAGAAGTAAAATTCTAATTTCCGCCTATTGAAAAGTAGGTATGCATGTCTCTTCTGCTGCAGAGGCTGGGGAGCTGGCACCTCAGCAGGAAAGAACAGTAAGCAAGTACCAACCTTTCAGTATCTGTTGGCTTCAAAAGGGCTGCATTTCAGAGGTGGAGCAGAAATCACGCCCTGGGTGCACTTGCATCTGCTCTGGGTAATGTGTAACGCACTGAAGTCCGGAGACTCTCCCGGAACGTCTTATCTCAGTGTCAGTTGCCCCTCTGTTGATTGGAGCAGGGATCTGCACTTCTCCTGCGTAGAGACCAATAGGAAACACTTTAGGCCATACAGTCTTCACCACAACTGCTCCACTCGGGGCATGGCTGTGTTCCAATAAAACTTTATTTTATGGATACTGAAATGTGGATTTCCTAAGTTTTTCACATTATGAAATATTCTTTTAATTTTTTTTCCAACCACTCATAAATGCAAATACCACACAAGCCACACGGAAGCAAGCAGCCCACAGGCCGTAGTTTGCCAACCCCAGGACCTCTTTAGTAACAAAAAGGATGCATATCTGCCCTGGCTGGTGTGGCTCAGTGGACTGAGTTTCAGCCTGAGAACCAAAGGGTCACAAGATCGATTCCCAGTCTAGGGCACAGGCCTGGGTTGCAGGCCAGGTCCCCAGTGCGGGGCACATGAGAGGCAACCACACACTGATGTTTCTCTCCCTCTCTTTCTCCCTCCCTTCCCTTCTCTCTAAAAATAAATAAATAAAATCTTTTAAATAGAGAGACATATTGTTTATGTTGGTGCTAAGGAGCTTCTTACTGGAGGGGATATGACAGAGAAGGCCTGTGTTCCAGGATTGAGGGGACAGGGAAGTGTCACTCTGGGCTCTCCCTGGCTGGTACCATACTGGTGACTCGATTCAGACAATGCTTTGACAGGTGCCCCCACTTGTCAGTGCCCACTGCCAGGGACCTGGACACTGAGAGTCCTGGGGCAGAGCCTTCTCCTTGGGGGCCCTGGTCACACACCACAGACCTGTCACTGCTTCTCCTTTACCCACTGCCTGCCCCAGCCTGTGCCGGGAAGAAAGACCCTTCCTTCCAGCTTCTTCCTCAACACCCAGGCCTCTTCTGTTCACAAGTGTCTCCTTCCAGTCTCCCAGGCCACACACACTTCGTGCCAATTTCTTTCATGAAAGCTTCCATCCCTGCTCTATCGCCCCTGACTCGTCAACCTCAGAACCTAAGCTTCCCAAGCCAGGGACTACCGTCTTTTCAGGGGACTCAGTGCGTTTTTGTATATCTTCTTAGGTCTGCTTTGTTTGTTACTCAAGGAGTGGTTGTATGGCATCACCTCCCACCCCCCGAAATAAAGAACAGCTGGTAAATTCAAACTCCTTTAAGCGTGATTCGAGAGAGAAGAAAATCTTATAAACAACAAATTTTTCTTCCTAATTATCGTTTTTGTCTAGATGTGTACATTCTTGAAGCATAGCTTAAAGCCATGCTGGTGGCCGGAGGAAGCCCATCCGGTCTTTGAAATTCACTCAGACAATTCACTGAGGGACGGCCTCATAAACATAATCAAGTATTTATTTCCTATCATGCTGACTGACATTAAAGCCTTTAAGAAATATATGTTTGTCTTTGTGCCCACTCTTGTAGGTCCTTCCATTGTGACCCCTCCCAAGGACATCTGGAATGTCACTGGTGCCAAGGTGTACTTGAGCTGTGAGGTCATCGGAATCCCAACCCCTGTCCTCATCTGGAACAAGGTTGGTGACACGGATTTCAGAAAGACATCCTAGATGGACAAGCTCCTCTCTTTCTGCCCAAGGGTGGTAATAACCTAAAATCCTCAGCCTGTTCCACTGCCTGCCCCTCCTCAGTGGTGGAGCCTTATGCCAGGCTTCCACCTACCTCCCCAAGATCCAGCCAGTGATTTTACGGGGAGCCTTAGGAACTGGAGAAGTATCATGCTGAACAGCCAAACCCACCCTCTGAGTATGTACATGTGTGCACATGTGAGCATGCAAGTGCTTCAATGTGTGAGCATGAAGAGTGAGTGCATGCATGGGGGTGTGTGTGTGTGTCCCCATTGAAGTTTGAAGCATGTGATTTAAGAATAGTGGTTAATGCCCCAGCCGGGTGGCTCAGTTGGTTAAAGCGTCATCCTGTGCACCACAAGGCTGCAGGTTTGATTCCCAGTCAGGGCACATACCTAGGTTGTGGGTTTGGTTCACAGTCAAGACCTGTACAAGAGGCAACAGATCAATGCTTCTCTCTACATCGATATTTCTCTCTCTCTCTCTCTCTCCCTCCCTCCCTCCCCCTCTTCCTCTCCCTCTAAAATCAGTAAACATATCCTCAGGTGAGTATTAAAAAAAACAGAATAGTGGTTAAGAATGTGAGTTCTTACTCAGGTTGCCTGAGTTCTCTCTGAGCCAGGGTTTCATAGCCTCGGCACTGTTGACATTGGAGGCAGACGATTCTTTGTTGTGTCCTGTAAGATGTTTAGCAGCATCCTTGGCCTCTACCCGCTCGGTGCTAGTAGCCCCCCCCCACCGGTTGTGACCATGAAACACGTCTCCAGGCACAGCCAAATGTCCCCCAGGGGAAAAATTACCTAGATTGAGAACCACTGCTCCAGGCCTGAGTCTCCTCCAGTGATGGAGCATGATGAAAGTAGCATGTAGTTCTTGTAAAGATTACATGAAGTAAAGCAGCTAAAATCACTTGGCTGGGTGTCAGATGCATTATTAGCGCTGTTTGTTAGGTGCTGTTCCTGGACATGCTACCTTTCGAGTGGCATTATCGTGTGTCACTGTCTTCACTTCAAAGGCCAGCTTAGTCTCAGCATTCCGTAGAAGGGAAAATATTTGCTGGTTCAAGTAATACTTAACGATTGTACTGTACATTATTTTATATTTCCTTTTTTATACATTTTGACGTGTTTAGATGCTACAACAATCCTGTTGGGTAAATATCATCAGACTCGTGCTGACAAAAAGGAAATCCATTTAGGTAAAAAGGCATAGCCACATTCTCTGGGGCAGGCTTCCTTCCCCGGCAAACTCTGAGATGGACATGGTCTCTTGGTTATTGTTTGCTTGGTGTCTGACCAGAGGAGCAACTTTGGGAGCTCTGGGAAGGATTTTGGCACCAGAACTCTTTGTTGCAAGTTGGAGAAACTCACTTCAAATTAGTTCAGGCAAAAAAAAAAAAAGGGGGGGGTGGGTAAGGGGAACAGGGTCAGGGTCAGAGCGGGTGGCGATTCCTCAACGGCAGCCTGATCCTGGTACGGTGTGGTCAGGTTCTTTGTTCTTGACTCTGTTCCCACTGTAATGGTGGTGGTGTTTCTTTTCCTTCCACCTCAGAAAGCTTCCTCTACACTGTAGGCGATATTGTCACTGGCAGCTCCAATTTCACGTTATTACCACAGATTAATGACCCCAGAAGAAATTTCTTTCCGTGCTCTATTTAGGGTATTGTAAAATTCCCACTGATCACTTGCCAACCTCTGGCGCCCCCATGTGGCCAGAGGGATGCATCGCCCCCACAGGGTCCTCTAGTGGGAGCGAATGCAGGGTTTTTCCAGAAAATGCCTGCGGGTGCGGGTGGGTAGAGACAGCACCAGCTGTACCACAACTATTGTTTACAGCTGGAATTTCTGTTTAAAGAAAGCAGTGAAAGCTCACCTCAATAGGTAATTTTTTTAAAGGGAAGCAGGGAGCCATGAAGAGCAAAAACTCAGCCAATGGGAATGTGCCTCGCGACCTGTGGCGAAAGCTGCTGAGGATCCTCACTGCTTATTTGAAAGCTATTGGTTGTGGGGTGGGAGCGGAGCGAGGCGGGGGAGAGAAAGAGGCGGAGGAACGATTGCAAAGATCGGCCCTACAGAGCTCTGTTGCGGTGCTCTAGGGATTGCACTGTGAGAAGCCAGGGTGACCGACCTATGTGTCCCGGGACTGTGACTTCATTGACATATCTGGCCAAAAATAATTTCTTCATCCCTCTCTCTGCCCCATCCCAGCTAACGGACAAAAATACCAGGGGAATAAGTCTGCCTGGGGGATCAATCTGCCTGGGGAATCTTCCTTTAGGCTTCCTGGATTGCTCGGGGCAGGTCCCACGGTCTTCCCTGGGGCTTGTCAACTGCGGGGCGGGGGTAAAGGAAAGGACTTGGAGGGGGGAAGTGGACAAGAAAAAAATAACGTTCTACATACTTGCCAGAAACAAGCAAAAACCCAGCCGCTAGACTGTTGATTTTCCTCCACCTTCATAACCTAATTCGCCACATTCGTGACACGAAGCTGTTTTTTCGACCTGCAGATCACAACCCATCAGAGTCCTGAATGTAATGCAGGGATCACAACCAGCATTTTCATTAAAAATAAGAAATAGGACAAAAGCCCTGGCTGGTGTGGCTCAGTGGACTGAGCGCTGCCTGCAAACCAAAGGATCACTGGTTCAATTCCCAGTCAGGGCACATGCCTGGGTTGCAGACCAGGTCCCCAGTTGGGGGCTCACAAGAGGCAACCACACATTGATATTTCTCTCCTTCTCTTCTCCCTTCTTTCCCCTCTGTCTAAAAATAAATAAAATTTTTTCTTAAAAATAGGACAGAAAATATCTTAAGCCATCACATTTAGTAAGGGTATCATTTCCTGGAACTTTTCTTTTGTATATTCCACATCACAATGCAAAATGCATTTCTTACTAAGGGCCATGTCAAAACACTTGTACAAGTCATGACTTAAATAATTAAACAGGACATTTGTTTTCTCCCTGTTCCCCTTGTAACCAAACTGTTAAGAATACAGACTTGAAAGTTCACACGATGTCCAACCCCAGTTTAAGCGTAGAACTGCTTTTCAGACAGGAGTGTTAGAATCCCTGCTTGTTAAACAGAGATTCAAAGAAGATGACATGTCTCCCATACTCAAGGACTCTCGGCAGCCCTAGAACAAACAGGACAAGACTTCTCCCTGAGACACGTCAGGGCTACAGCAACACTTCCTCTGGTTGTCCAGCCCGGTGCATGGTCTGTACTTTCCTGACCAGTAGTTAGTTGTCTTGTGATGTTAACAAGTCCCAAGTGTTTCCAGCAAACTCCTCACCTATTAAGATTCCAAAGGCAACTCTGGCTGGTGCGGCTCAGTGGACTGAGCGTACAAGCTTCAAACTGAGGGGTTGCCAGTTCAATTCCCAGTTGAGACCTATGCTTGGGTTGTGGGCCAGGTCCCAGTGTGTGTCGTGCAAAAGGCAACCACATATTAATGTTTCTCTCCCCCTCTCTCTTATGCTCTTCCCCTCTCTCTAAAAATGAATAAATAAAATCTATTTTTTAAAAAAAGGTTCCAAGGGCAATGTTTTAAAATGGGAAAATGAACTGAAATGGCCATATTTACATAAACCCCAATAAGTCAGAGGTGATGCTTACAGGAAAGGTAAAACACCCAAAATTCCTTCCTTCCAAACACTTGGATGTTTCTTAGATGGGGAGGTTCCATATTCAGTTCTTTTTTTCCTGCCTGAACATTTCTTCAGATTTAGGCTTTTATGACTTTTAAGAATATTCTTTAATTACAAATACACAGTAACTTATAATGATAATAAGGATAAACTACCCAAAGATGTATAAAGACTTCATAGTCTCCAATGCAAACTGCCCTGGTTTGCAGCTTTCAAACCCTTATTTATGTCCAAACATATACATATGCCCTTTGTATGCGGAGCGAGGTGAGAATATAGTGTCCATCCCACTCTGAAACTTGTTTTGCTCCATAACTACTTCACGGCATCCCTCCAGGTCTGCTCCCAATAGCTACGTAATATTCCAATACGAGTGCACCATAACCATTAAACAATGCCGCCCTAAACATCCCAGGACACATATCCTAGGTATAACATTTTTTTTCCCCTAGAGGGTAAGAGTTCCCCGAAAGTTCTGTGAACACATCAAGAGATTGTAGTTTCAGACATTGCAGATTACTCTCCACGTGGACTGCAGTAGTCCACACGTCCCAGCAGTGGGGGGGACCATGTCCCTGCATCCTCTCCAGCACGGAGTATTACCCCTCCTTTTAGTTTTTGTTAAAGATGGGTAAAAGTACCATCACATTATTGCTTTTATTTCCTTGACTACATTGAAAGTATCTTCATATTTGGACTTTCTCTAAGTTACTTGTTCATATCCTTTATCCATTTTTCTATTGGGTTATTTCTTGTCATCAGTCTGTGGCTTTGTACATTAAAGATATGGACCCTTTCTCCTGTATTACAAATATTTTCTCCTAGACAGTCATTTTATCATTTATTTACTTACAGTGGCTGGGAATCTGAAAGTTGATACATATTCTGTTTCATCATAAAGTCTCCTGAAACTTACCATAAAGGCACAACAAATATGTTCTGAGCCCAGGCCAGGTATCTTCATTGGTTAGAGCGTCAACCTGATACACCGAGGTTGTGGGTTCGATCCCTGGTCCATACACATACAGAAGTTGACTAATGAATGCATAAATAAGTGGAACAACAAATCAATGTTTCTGTCTCTCTCTCTCTCCCCCTCTCCTCCCCCACCCTCTCTTCCCCTGTCTAAAATCAATAAATAAAATTTCTAAAAAATACGTTCTGGGCTGTATAAATGTCCTTTAGTTCCCATGAAATTTAGTAAACCCTTAAAATGCATTAACCTGTAGGAATCAGACTAAGCCATCCTGCTTCTGTAATCACTGGCACTTTAAAAAAATTTATTTGAGATATAATTAACACATAGCATGTTAATTTCAGGTATAGAATATAGTTGATATTTGTATACATGGTGAAATCACCGCACTATGGCTAGTTAATATCTGTCACTTGAGGTAGTTACAAAAAAACTTTTTTTCTTGCAGTGAGAACTTAAGATCTTTCTTAGCAACTTTCAAACATGCAATACAGTATCAATTATACTCACCACACTGTACATTACATCCTCACGACCTATGTATTATAACTGGAAGCTCATACCTTTTGACCCCCTTCATCCATTTCTTTACCCCATACCCATCTCTGGCAACCACCAATCTGTCCTCTGTATCTATGAGCTTTGGGGTTATTTTGCTTTTGTTTTTGTTCTTGTGTTTTAGATTCTACATATAACTGAGATCACACATTTGTCTTTCTCTGACTTATTTCACTTAGTGTAATGCCCTGAAGGTCCATCTATGTTGTTGCAAATGGCAAGATTTTCTTCTTCTTATGGCTAAATAATATTCCCCTATATGTGTTTATACCACACTGTCTTCATCCATTTATCTGCCCGTGGACACTTAGGTTATTGCCATGTCTTGGCTATTATAATCAATGCTGCAGTGAATATTAAGGGTGCAGATATCTTTTCAAGATGGTGATTTTGTTTCCTGCAGATAAGTACCCAGAACTGGCATTGTTGGATTATATGCTAGCTCTATTTTTATTTTTTGAGGAACCTCCATACTGTTTTTCATGATGGCTGTACCAATTTACGTTCCCACCAACAGTGCACAACGGTTCCCTTTTCTCCACATCCTCGCCAACACTTACTATCTCGTCTTTTTTGACGGCAGTCATTCTGACGGGTGTGAGAGAACTCCGTGTGGTTTTCATTTGCATTTCTCTGATGATTAATGATGTTGAACATCTTTTCATGTATCTGTTGGACATCTGTTTGTCCTCTTTGGGAAAATGTCTGTTCAGATCCTCTGCCCACTTCTTAATCTGATTCTGTGTGTGTGTGTGTGTGTGTGTGTGCTGTTGAATTGTATGAGTTCTTTATATATTTTAGATACTAACTTTGTATGAAATTTGCTAATTCTCCCATTCAATGGGTTGCCTTTTCATTTTGCATATAGTCTCCTTTGCCATTCAGAAACTTTTTAGTTCGGTGTAGTCCAACTTGTTTAACTTTTGTCACCTTTGCTTTGAGTCAAATCCAGAAAATCATCACCAAGACTGATGCCAAAGAGCTTACCACCTATGTTTTTCCTTCTAGGAGTCTTGTGATTGCAGGTCTTACGTTCATATCTTTATTCCATTTTGAGTTAGTGTTTGTGTACAGTATAAGGTAGTGGTCCAGTTTCATTCTTTTGCATGTGGCTACCCAGTTTTGCCACCACTGTTTAGGGCACTTTTCTTTTTCCTATTCTTTGTTTATCTGCAATAGTAGGATTCAGGAAGATTTTGTTGCAGCTAAAATACAAACAGAGGGGCCTGAAATGACTTCTTGGTCTCCCTCTGACTCTCCCCGATTGGCCCTTTACGGTGAGCAGTCACTACGAGCCAGTTTTCTCTGTAATACAGATTTCTCAAGTTCAGACTCTGAGGCACTTCCAGCCAGTTGCAAATTTGTACAATCACTTGGGAAGTCACTTTTATCTACCTTCATCTTGTAAAACAAATAAGCCAAAAAAACACTCCCCTTACACAAGCAAGCAGGTATTTGCCATGTAAAAATTCTTGACACCTTTTTCTGTATTTTTTACATGGTGTACTAACTTTTTACAATATATTAAAATGACTTCGGTTAAATGTAAGTATTCATTTTCCAATCAAAAGAGTTGATGAGAACAATTTCTCTGTGCGTAGCAGATTAGGCTAATGGGCACCGAAAGGTCTTTACAAAGAGCTGAGCGACCCGAGGAGCAATGGGCCAGTGGCTCGGATGCACGGTTTCCAATGCTGCAGTGTTTTTCTGCTTTGGTCACACATAGAACCCTTCAAGAATCCTGAATTCAGTAAATAAAGACCAAAGATGTATTACTTTAGCCACTGAATCAAATTAGTGCTTACACATGAGAAACCATTTTTAAATAACTATTTCAAAATCGGCACTTAGCATAAACCATTTCTGCCAGCAACTGGGGACACTGAAGGAAAAAGATGCTTGTTGAGTCTATCAGTTTTGTCTTGTAACATTCATGAGAAAAACACGAAGTACCAGGTTTTCTCTGTTAGTGACAATGTGGGGAAACCCTAGGGAAGAAAAGCAAAGCAGCAGAATCCAGGCATTCCAAAACAGTAATGCTACATCTTTTTTATGGAGGAGGAGGTGGCCTAGACCCTACATGGTTTTCAGAGTCTCCGCCCTGGCATCAGAAAGCAGAGAAAACAGAGTGGGTCTGAAGCCAAGACAATGGCTTAGTAACACCGTGTGGCAAGAGTGGGGTTACATGTAGGATGGCCAACACTGATGCAGGGTCAAAATAATGTATATACTACAGTCTGGCCTTTTTAACTCAAGATTTGCTTCATTATAAAAGAAAACAAAAAGGAAACTACCTGTTGAAACTGTAAACTTTTTCTAATTACAAAGGTAAAATCCATAATCATCAGCTTATCTTTTAAAGAACCTGGGATGGAATAAACATCACTTCATGTGCCCTTTAAAAAAACATAACAAGGCTTAAAATATGTTTATCCTCTGTGACTCAACTCTACTTCTAGAAACTTATGCTAAAGGTGTACTCATGGAGAACTACAAGTAAATTTTATTGTGAATTTTTGTATATTTGCCAAAGTTTACATAATGAGCACAGTTTGCCTTTTTAAATGAAGAGGGAAGTTAGGACAGTGTTCGCTACTGGCCTAAAATCAAGGACAACTTTCTTAACCCACCCGGACCCTCATCATGAGATGCAGAGGGGTAGGCAACAAGTTTCGTCATGAGAACAATGACAGAGGTATGTACTTGACAGGGATTTTTTGTTCTCGGGACTTTAGTAAATATTTGATGAACCCTTCACCCTTGGAGCAAAGGGTGGTATTGGCTGTGGACTCAACCTATTTTCCACTGATGAGCGTATTGAAGGAAACCCTGGATCTGGGCTCCGACACAAGATGCCAAGCATCAAACCTACCTAGCACTGGGTGACAGTTTGTCAAAGTCAGATACACCTTGGCAAGCAAGAGAAGGCCCAGCACTGAGGAGAATTTACAAGGGCATGAGTGAACGGTGGCAGCCAGTGGCAGGAGAGTATGACATGTATTCCCCAAGCATGCAGAAAAATACATTAATTTAACACATGTAAGCTCAGAGGGAAACCGACAGGAATAGATCTGTATTTTTTGTAAGTATTCAGGTAAGGGGAATGTGAAAATTGCTATTTTAATTTAATTAGTTTGATGTACCCCTTGTGCAATTACAGGAATGTGGCCACTTCCAAGCTCATGATTCAGTGCAGAGAACAAAGTGACTATTTCCCCCCCTTTTTGCAGGTAAAAAGGGATGATGGTGGATTTCAGAGGATAGAACTCTTGCCTGGTGACCGGGAAAACCTGGCCATTCAGACCAGAGGAGGCCCAGAAAAGCATGAAGTAACTGGCTGGGTGCTGGTGAGTACCAAAAGTTGGCACGGATTTCTTTGTTGGGATTAGATTCAGCAGACCTGGCAAAGATGCCTGACGTACACCAGGCTGAACGCACTTACATGGTGCTGCCGCTCTGCTTTCAGAGGAAACTAAAAAAACAGCCGAAGTTTATTGGATATTTTGGAGCTGACCAACAAACAAACAAGAACTACAAAAAATTTTTTTTCCTAAGAGTTCAAAGCAAAATCCTCACAGCTAACTAAATGATCCAAGCCATTAATTACTTTAGTCAATTACTACTAGTTACTTTCTTTTACTTGATCTTTGATAGCTATGAATACTCATGGATAGTACTTTGATCATAAGTCCTATCATGGTTTTCCTCAAACTGACACATGCACCTCTCCCGTTTTTAACCTTGGCAATGTGACCAAAAGGACCAAATGTGTCCATATTTCCGCAGAGTATGAATCTTCCCAGCAGATCAAATATGGTAGCTGTATGATTCTCCTAGAATAGGACTCGCACTATTTCTAGCAGTATCTTTGCTGTGAATTCCCTGGTCATCTTAGGAAAATTATGAAATAATGACTTAACTGAATCTGCTAGAAACAGAGAGGAGCAGCACAGAGGCACTAATGACCCTTTTTCTTCCACAGTTATCCCCTCTCAGTAAGGAGGACGCAGGAGAGTACGAGTGCCATGCCTCCAATTCCCAAGGACAGGCTTCAGCATCAGCAAAAATTACAGTGGTTAATAGCTTACATGAAATACCAGTGAAAAAAGGTAGGTAATAAATCTCACAACCACTTAAAAATGACTAGTGCTTCTGCTTAATAAAGAACAGAACCAATTTGAAGTTATCAAACATAGCTCTTAATGAAATTCTGTAATGTTGGGAATCCACAGGGCATTAAGTATGTAATCAAAATGTGGAGCGCATCACTCTAAGAGTCCCTTCAGACAGTTGATGGAACGCTATTATGATGACTTAGATGCTTTCACCTTATCTTATACACAGGAGACAAAAACTCGAACTTGACTGGAATGGCTTATGTTGGGTTGGCCAAAAAGTTCATTTGGTCTTTTCTGTAAGATCGCTCTAGTAGCACTTAGTTGTCTTTAACTTCAAAACAATTTTGTTATTGTACTGTGATAGCTGTCATATCAGCATTCACTTTTTTTAAACATCAAAATTGGTGAACTTTTGTGTAACCATGTTAATATTGAAGATGGAAGAAAATATGCAACATTTTAGGCACATTATGCTTTATTATCTCAAGAAAGGTAAATACGCAACTGAAATGCAAAAAAAGACTTCTGTAGTGCGTGGAGAAAATGCTGTGGCTGATCGAATGTGTCAAAAGTGGTTCGTGAAGCTTTGTGCTGGAAATTTCTTGCTGGACAATGCTCCATGGTTGGGTAGACCAGTTGAAGTTGATGGTGATCGAATTGAGACATTAACTGACAATAATCAACATTATACCACATGGAAGATAGCCAACATATTCAAAATATTCACATCAATGAAGTTACCGGTGAAAATGAAAAATGTGTCTTTTATTTTATGGAAAAAACCATACAGACTTTTTGGCCAACACAGTATTTCCCATAACTTTCTATCTATCTACATTTTTCCTTAGTGTTGTGATTATTATTTTAAACTCCCATTTAAAAGGAAACAACTGTGGGTCCATCACCTTGAGTTTTTATAAAAGCCAGAAAGGAGAGTGCAATGGCAAGTACCCAACTCTGTTCTGCCTACACCCATACCCCACTGTCAAAAGCTTCCTCATAAGCACCCATCCTGGTGATGTCGGAATAATGCAGCTTTGTATTTATAGTATATAGTTCTATTAGGATGATGTCTGGATTGGCTTGTCCTTAAGCCAAAAATACAAAATTTACTGTCAGCATTTGTCAGACCATTCCTGCATGTGGATCACTCAGTTGCGGTATCAAAGGTAAAAACAGCAAGTAAAGGTGTTTCATCAGATTCTCTTCAGCCAAGATGTGTAAAGCCAGGAGATGAAACAGCAATAGCTAAGAGTCATGTGTTTGAGCCTCAGTTCTGCCAGTAATTATTCCACCTTAAATTTGCGATGAGAGCCAGATGACAAAGCAAAGTTCTTAGCCTCTCTGGATCTCAACCTGCTTGTTTGTGAAATGTGTTCTGCCAGTTCCGTAAGGTCCACTCTTAGACACAGACCAGTTCAACAAATTTGCCTTCCACATCCAAAATGGTATATAGCTCAACCTCCAAAGAGCACTCCCCCAAGTCATGCATACAGCATATCCTTTATCCCCACATTTTAACATCATTTACTTGGAAATACTAAAATAGCTAAAAATCAGAAAGTCAACCATGAACAAGCATAACTAGGTTTTTCATCTTTTTTTTAAACAGGTGAAGGTGCCAAGCTATAAACCTGAAGAATATATTAGTCTGCACAGCTAAAAGTAATCACGGATATCTACCACACCTGTTCTCGCCTAATAATCAGTTTCTTTTCATCCAGTCCACTAACACCTTACTTATACTCACTGGTTTTAAATAGTGAAATACAAAATAAAGACAACACATCAAGAATATCTACAAAAATTTATTATCTATTTACAGAAGAAAAGCATGCATATCATCAAATGAAACAAATAAAATGCTTTTTCTCACAATGTAGCTTGTATTTGTTATTTTTAAAGCCATTTCATAAAAACAAAACACAAAAGATATTTAAAAGTATCTTACTGTGAATCTTTTAAAAGAGCTAAACACTCATCATTCGAGGAGCAATACTCATAGACATAAGCTCCTGAAACAATAGTTTGCACGCATAAGGCATTCGCACCAAAGAAATCTGAAAGGAAAAAAAGAAGTAATTAGCAAAGTTGTACTGAAATGAGCCTACTTCCCTACCCCAGAAAGACTGGAGATGATGAATAAATGAGTAGGAAGAAACATCCTACAAAGTTGGTCTTCATTGGTCCTTTCTCTTAACAGGCTTTAGTGTTTCACCCTTTCTGCCAGACCATTTATTTTCACCCTTTTTTAAAAAAGATTTTATGTATTTATTTTTAGACAGAGGGGAAGGCAGGGAGAGAAACATCAATGTGTGGTTGCCTCTCATGCACCCCCTACTGGGGACCTAGCCCACAACCCAGGCATGTGCCCTGACTAGGAATTGAACCAGTGACCCTTTGGTTCGCAGGTCAGCACTCAATCCACTGAGCCACACCAGGCAGGGCTATGTTCACCCTTCTTAAGTAATAGGATTTTTAACTATACCTGAACAACAATAAAAAAATAGCACAAAAAATATTGAATGTAAATGTAATTGAAAAATAAAATAAATGATAAAAAAATAAAATAAAATTCCTTCCACAAGGCCTTTTCCAAAAAATGAAAAGCTTAGAGAAAATACCACAGTAAAATTTAAACTGATTATTAGAAAAATCTAATTTTGTTTTTTCATTTAAAACTAGGTATCTTATAGAAGTGTTCTATTCAAAATTGTGAAAATGCCAATCAGTTCCACCACACTAAATCTGTCGAGGGGATTAGACCAACTTGGTTACATCCTAAACTGATATCAATGGCCACAAAAGTCTATACACACCTGGGTTTTATTTCGGCAGCCCCTGCATTCATACGTATGCGTCCTGGTGTTAGCGATCGCCATTATTCCACAAAGATTGCAAACATGAACCTGATACGGATCTGATGCCTCAAACAATCTTTCCCTTAAAAACTGGGCTGCTCCATGGGCAATCTGACAATCTCGTTCCATTTCTCCAAAACGCAGGCCACCGTCACTGTTAAGGGAAAAACAACAGATTACTTTGTCTTTTTTATGTCAACACCGCCTTCATAAGGGCAAAGGTAAAGAAGGATATTAGTAATAGAGAACTAGACTCTAATTTGTATATCCTAGCATTCTCTCTACATGGTGGGGAGGGGAGAAATCTACTAACTATTGGATGTCCATTAGAAGGTCCCCAAATAGAATAAACACATTAGATCCTCACATGTAGCATATACTTTTCCTCATAAAATACAATGAGGTACGAGCAGAGTCTCATGTTAATTCAACTTACTAAAATTCAACTCTATGCTCAAAAATGAATAACAAAATTTGATCTAAATAAAGTAGCTTCTCCATGAATGAGTCTCCCAGGCAATCACGCCTGCAATAATAAATGCACGCAGGTGAAAGTAGTGGGAAGAACAAGTGAACAATAACATGTTTCTGCAGAGTGGACGTGAAATAAAACATGCTCTTCAGATGGCCAGGGGAGTGAATGGTGATGGCTTCCTTAACATTCTGAATACACAAAAACATAAAATCAGTTGAGTTTCTAATGTTATTACTAAAAAAACAATCATTGGTCAACTCTGAAGGATGCTAGACAACCAATTCATGAACTGGAAAATAAAGGGAGAGAATGAAGTGTTTATCTGCCTTTACTATGTCACCAGGTAATCAGTTGATGAAACCAAGTTTCTGTTCTATAAAAGTATTCTAGCAAATAAATGAAAAAGGACTAATAAAGTTAGGATCTCATCAGTTTGCAATCCTTATCTAATTAATGGCTTTAGGTAATGATAATTCATTAGTAGCTGCTAAAATCAAGAGAGACAACCAGATATTGGAAGTATACAATCACCTATGAAGTATTACTGAACACAATCCTATCATCTCATCAAGGCTCTAGATGTGACTAGCTAATCACAAGAAAAACAGGAACACACAGCCCATGATTGCAAAGATCCAGACTGCAAAGGAATGCAATCTAGACAGCAAAATCTGGACTGGGAGAAACCCTCTAAGATAAACAATCCAATTTCTTCAACAAAGAAACTGTGGGGGAAAAAAAGTTGCAGAGCAGCCTACAGATTTAAAAAGCTTAAGAGAAGTAGCGACTGCAAAGCACAGACCTTATTTGTATCCTGATTAAAACCAACAGACCTTTTTAAAAATTATTCAAGGAAGAGGTAAATTTGAACACTGCATATTTAATAATATTAAGGAACTACTGTGATTAGTTTTTGGTTTTTCATGTTCTAATCTTTTAAAGCAAAGGTTCTCTGTGGACCCCGTGAAAGTGAAAACTATTTTTACAATAATACTAACACCACATCTGCTTCTTTTATTCTGCTGACACTGCACTGACGGTTGCAAAGCAACTGAATGAGCACTGCTGGCACCTGAACACACATCGGGGCAGTGCAAGCAAACTGCACTAGCTGTCCTGTTTTCCACTGTGAGGGAAGGAGGGGAAAAGCCCATTTTACTCAAGAATGTCAGTAATGAAGCACTAAAAATGATTCGTTTTATTAAAACCTGACCCTTGAATACACATCTGTTTAATATTTTATGACGAAATGGGAAGTGCTCAAAAAGTACTTCTGTTGGACACTGAACAGGACGGTCTTGAAGAAAAGCACTTGAACTAGTCACTTTGACCATGGAATATCTTTTCTACTTAAAAAAATCGCTGACTCCAACTATGTTGATCCACCAATGATAACACTAAATTATGTTAATTCAGACTTATACGGCAGAATATTTTCTGAAAAAAAAAAAATGTGAGCCTTTTACTTCAAAGAAAATAATTTTAAGTATTTGCTGAAAATGATTAAAAATTTGAGTTTTTGATCCAAAATTAGAATTTGAGGAAACTTCTGTCCAACACTATGGGCTTGATACTTCCCAATACTTTAAAACTATTCTGATGACCTCAGTGGTGATATTCACAAATGCAAGTTTTTTTCTGGTATAATGAAATATGTCAGCATTTAAAAATCTGCATAACTCAGTGAACCAATTTTTTCCAAATGATCAATTATGATGCTACAAAATCATGCATGTGTAAAAGATAGATTCAAAGTGCAAAACCAGGTTGACAAATTTAATATAATAAATATAAAAATTCACTTAATATGGTTTCAGACTCTATATTACAACTAGCCTATGAAAAACTACAACTTGTCATTTTGGTGTAACATCCAAAGAAATATATCCACAGTCACCTGAAAACGTCATTAAAATATTTTCCCCTTGTCCAACCACTTATCTGTCTACATGAGGACAATTATCCTCATATACTTAAATAAAGATATAATTCTTAAACAAAAGCTCTTTGGGGTCCTGGAATCAAGAAATTCGAGAACCACTCTTTTATAAATATTTGATGAAATATTTACAGAAGAAATTGTACATTTGGGCTATGGTTAAAAATAACCAGTGGTTGGTGACAATGCCTTGAGTTCATAATTACTGAAGTGGGGTGACAAGAACATGGAGGTTCATTATATCATATCTCTATTTTTTTGTTTCACATTTTTCATCGAAGAAAAAAAAGCTAATTAATAACAACAATGACAATGGTGCAGTTCTCTTACCGGGATCTGCCCTCCATGGGTTGTCTGTTAAGAATCTGAATAGGTCCCCTAGCACGAGAATGAATCTTGTCATCCACCATATGCTTCAAACGCTGGTAGTAAGTGGGGCCAATGAAAATTTGTGATGTGATTTTTCTGCCAGTGAATCCATTGTACAGGACCTGAAATAGATTTTGAAGCACAGACTTAAAAATATTAAATAAGTTCAAAGAATATATATGCATATATTGTATGACTATATTCTTATTAAAAATCAAAACACACAAAACTAATCTATACTGTTAAAAGTCAAGAAAGTGAAAAAAAAAAAAAAAGTCAAGAAAGTGGTTACCTTGGAGAGGGGGGAGGCAGTTAGGAGGGGACACGCGAGTAGGTCTAAGCATAAAAAAGTTCTGGTAATTTAATTTTCAGGGTCTGGAGCCAGTAACACATGCATGTTCTGTGAAACTTCGCCAGGCTCTACATTTGTAATTTATGAACACATGTGAAGTATATGTTATACCTCAATAAAAGGTTTAATTTTTTAAGAATGAAGCCACACACATACAAAAAAGACTACACATAACAAGTGTAAGCAACATGAGTAAATGTAAAAGCGAGTGTACCTCGTTTCCTCTGAGATGGTAGCCATAATCAGATAAAAGATTGGAAATCTTCTGCACATTAACAGCGTCATTAAATGGAGTGGCATCACCAATTTCACCCTTGTTAGCTGAAACCTTTAAAAAAAAGTAGTCTTTAAAAGGATGTTTCCTTCATTCTCCCCTTAGAAATCTGCATCAACAATATATTCAATTAAAAATCCTTCCTAGAAAAGATTTTGAACTTAAAAAATCTATTATGAAAAGCTATAATATTATAAGGTAACTTTATTAACACAGTATTTATAATTAATTATTAACATAGTATTTATAACTAAATTTACCTAAAAAATAAAAACTCAATTATAACACTTGAAAGAGGAAGCTATCCATAGGAACAGTTACAAAAAAGGAAACTCCCAAATACTTCCTTTAGCTCAAGAAAAATAACATTTTAATGCCCTAAAACTAAGTCATCCAATTTTGGGGCTGCAGCCATTGTACCTTAAGACACTTAAAAATAGAAAACCTCCATTGAAAAATGCACACACAACTAATAAAATTAAGCTGACAATTAACTAACGGTCAATGAATTAACACTTTATCTATAGAAAGAAACAATCAAAAGTATACAACCAATATATACAGAGGTGGGTAACAGGTTTACAGCTGTGAGTACACAAAAGAGTTTATTCTTGTATTACTTATTAATGATTGTATTATTTTCCATATGCACCACTATAAACCTACTTTTGCCCACCCCTGTATATGTAGAGGTTGGATGTAGTAAATTTTATAAAAATTGTGACTTAGCTGTAACTGCCAATTTTGGAGGGAAAAAAGGCATGATCATAACCAATTTAGAAGCAGGAAAGTATCATACTAGCTTTTTCCAAGGTACCCTGGCTCAAACATGAGAAAATCCACCTGTAATTCCAGAAGGAACATCAGCTTAGAACCCATACTGCTGAAGAAAACCTCTTACCTTCCCTTGAAGACATTCAATCAAGTGACCAATAGTCATACGAGAGGGGATGGCATGGGGATTTATGATGATGTCAGGGGTGATACCTTCACAGGTGAAAGGCATATCCTATAAAGAAATGTTTGAAAAGAAAAACTTAAACCTCTTAGCTAGGGAACTAGGTCCCCCCTCACCTAAGTTTTTCTATGTCCTGAATTCTGTTCAATATAGTGTGTTCAGATACTTAACACACACTAAAATTAAATGTCAAGCCTTTTCCACCTTTGGACTCAAGTTAAAGCAAATTTTGAACTAATAAAATGTTCAACAAAACTGGGTTAGGACTGAGGAAGATTAGAAAAACAACTTACCTCTTGTCTATACTGAATACCACAAGTACCCTTCTGACCATGTCGACTGGCAAATTTGTCTCCAATCTGTGGGATTCTAACAGAGCGTACCTGAATTCATATAAAAATCAGTTAGTTAAGTGAACCTGGTTTACTTTCTATAAACGGTGATATGACAAAGCTATACTCACCCTTATCTTACAAAATTTGTATCCTTCCTGGTTGAGGGTCACCATAACCTGATCCACAATGCCTGTCTCACTAGTTCTGAGGAAAGTGCTACAGTCTCTCTTGGTATAGCGTCTATTAGTGCTCTCCAATTCATCTTCATTTTCAGGCAAGGTGACTGTTTTGCCTATAATAACGTCATCTCCTGACACACGAACCCCGGGAGCTATCAAGCCGTCATCATCCAGCTTGTCATATATGGCATGCCTCATACCTACGAGGAAAAAGATGTGGAATTTTCTGAAACGGCACTACCACTTAAATAGGAAAGTATTTTAAATGTCACTTAATCCCCCACTAAATACGTAAATCAATTCCAAGTCAGAGAAGTTTACAGGACTCTCTAACACACCAGGACCCTATGTGCAGTAGTACTAGAACGCCCTTACTCCAAATATTACAAGTTACTGTAAACTCCGTAAAAAGCTCTGGACTAAGCACTGGAAAATGAGATTCTCCATCTGCTGGCCGACTCTGGGTAAGTGTGCTGCCACCTTCTGATCTCTTCCTTACATGAGAAACTATCTATGCCCTCTACACACATCCACCCACAGCAATTTTAAATTGTCTTAAGTAATCTTAACCCTACTGGACAGAAATTCTCTACTTCACAGAGCAGCCCAGGAAATGAAGAAACAGGAAGATGCCTAGGGAACAAATCACATTTTACTTCATGCAATACTACTGGAAGTCAAAACTGAAACAGAAATACCCTGTTTCCCTGGGATATTCCACCCATACTACTGCATACATATTTTCTAAGTGTCTCTCAAAATAGTGACAACTAGAAAGAAGTTTGAATTTTTTAGAAGATACAAAAGAATGTTAGGGACCCTATCATTTATTTGGTAAAAGCACACAAACACTGTGACTAGACAAATACGGTCATACCACAATGTGAAGGAGAGAGGGAGTTCTCGTGCAAATACATAAACTACCGGACAGGACATACACCACACAAGTGAAAATGAAGCTGAGGTGCATCCCACGAAATTCCGTGACCTCTCTGATTTACAAACACCCTCCTCAAAGCAGAAACTACCAGGAGAGAAGAACTTGTACCAAGTCCACTCCTAGGTACAAAAACTTTTGGTAAACACACATATTTTCTTAAATATGACCTCTAAAAATGACATAAAACCAAACCCCTACGTGGCAGAAAAAAAAAAAGAGGGGGAGAGACAAAACCCAGAAAAATTAATTAGGAAAACCATGGTGAGTTAAGTATGAATTCCATAATTTAAATGTTGTTATCACTTACCCTGGCATGTTTCACGTGTAGGCTTCTCAAAAACTTCTTCTTGATCAAATCCTTTTTTAGACTCCTGTTCTTTGTATGATCGATAGAAAACAGACCTAAAAAAACACACGGTTCTGAAGGTCATTTCTATTTTCCTCTAGTAAAAGGACTCAGAACATACCGATAATTTTTACTTACTTGGTATTTGGGAAGTAATTTAAATCATGAATTTAGGGTAAGAGTTAACTGTGTTAAGGGTCATAATTAAGTCCTAAGTGGTATTACATGGGCCACACATGTGGCATTTGACCCATAACCTTAACAGAGCTGGAATTATATGTGAGAACAGGAAGGACCTAATGTCACTGAGTACACCCTCCTACCCAAAATGAGAATCCTCCCATTATTACCCTCAAAGACGGTCACCCAGGATCTGTTCCAACAGTTCAAGTGAGAAGTTGGTGATATGCTAAACTATATTGCCCACCCTCTGGTCCTAGTGCTAGCCTCTGAAACTATACCAAACCCTTCCCCCGCCAAAAAAACCATCCTCTTCTAAATTCCCCTTTTTTTAACCAGTCAGCATATGCCAAGGATTTGAAACTGTTTTGTTAATAAATAGCATAGTAGAAAAGAACATTGAAAAGAAAACACATTATAATTTTAACAGTTATGTATGGGTCCTAAGATTACAGGTTTATTTTTATTTCTCAGATGTTTCTATATTACCTAAATGCGAACACACATTTGCTTACAAAAAAGAGGGGGGGGAGGGGCTCAAAATAGTAGCATCTGAAAATCTTGAGATACAGGAAGCGGTGTCTTCAGCAGTTCAAGGCCATCAACCAGGCCTTCTGCTTTCCGGAGTAAGGCACTGGTTTCACCACACTAAGCTTTACACAGGCACCCACAACAGCATGTGCCTGCCAGCTGGCCACAAGCTTTGTGAATGGAGGCAAAAGATTAAGTATCTTAACAGAAAAATTTCTCTGTTATCAGATCAGAATTTCTCCCAGTCTGACCTTCAAAACCACCAAAAAGTTTGAACACATATAAGTCAAACCTATTTTTAGAGAACTTTTTGATTAACACATTAATATTTCCATTATTTCTGTATTCAACAACTTTTTATAAATAGCTGACCTGAAAAAGCCTCGATCTACAGCTGAACGATTCATGATGACAGAGTCCTCTTGATTGTATCCGGTGTATGATGCAATGGCCACAATTGAGTTGATACCTGTGGTGCATTGAAGAGCACACATTAAAGCATCATATGGGAAACAAGGACAAATAGCCCCTTTCTTTCACATCAATTTTATTTCACTGTATCTGCCATAGCTCTTTTCACCATGGCAACTGTCAATGTCTACTCCTCATGGAATAGCAATCTGGGACGCAACTACTCCAAGGGCTTAACATTTAATACAAGCAAATCCTGAGAGCAGTCATTCCCAATGTATTCTTTCTTTGGACTAGTGATTATATATACAAGTTACCTCAGATTTATAAAGCACCTCCCCAAGTCAAGTTTCATGATTCTCATAGTAACCCTGTGTCATAAACAAGGCTGTATTATTATTATTCTCATTATCAGAAGGAGCTAATTAAGTATCTTATCCATGATCCCAAAGTTAAAAAGCAATGGGCTGATTTCTGATTTTAGGTAGGAACCTGGTACTACCTCTTCCCAGCCCTGCTCTGTTCCTAGACCTTCTTCCTATGCCACCAAAAAGGTGATATTATATCTTCACCGCCACAATCTTACTCTTAGTTGCTCCAGACCTCCCCAGCTGCTGACACTACCATATTTTTCAGACCATAAGACACACCTAGGTTTTAGAGGAATGTAGGGAAAAAATTTTTGAAGCAAAAAATGTGGTAAAATATTTAATAACATCATATTTCACCAATGTAAATGTAAACAGAACTCAACAGCAGCATTAACAACCATTATTCCTCCCAAACTTGGCGGGGGGAGGGAGGGAATTACATCTTATAGTCCAAAAAATTCAGTGCTTTTGATGAGATCATAAAAAAAAATATATATATATATATACTCAAGAGGGGAAAAAAGTTGAAAACACACTAGATTACAATATAAAAAATGACTTTTGAATGCGAGTGTGGTTTCAATGAACATAATCCACATATTTGTAAATCATCAGATTTTTCCAAAAATTAAAACACACTACACTCTAAAGCTATAGTTAACAAAATATCTGGATTAAATATTTCAAATGTGGAATAAAAACTATGACTACAGAATATAAAGGAACCAAAATCTGGATTACTGAATGTTTTGGTTATCTGAATTCTGAATAAATCTTTTATATCTGCTTCCTTAAAAGCAAAATTCAATTTTCAAAAAACAACCCACCCGTCATAAAGACACACCCTGCATTTACTCCTTTGAGAATCCAGCAGGAATATAACAGTTTTGACGAGTGGAATGTAGGTAAGGGGTGGCAGTGCTGCTGGCCTGGGACACTTAGGCACACTGCTCCAAGTCCCACTTGGACAAACAGATCCCCACCCAAAGGACAAACCCAAAGGACAAACAGATTTGGAGAAACGGATGCATGCGAAGGGCAGGCCCTGCTCCCCAACAACGACATTTGCTCCTTGAAAGCTCTGACTGCTCTGCCACAGAAAGCTGTCCACCAGCTGTTTTAAACACACTGGCCGAAGGCAGCTGATTCCAGTCTTTTAACCTGAATTCATACCTAACACTGTAAAAAGAAATTTCACACAAAGCTTAGGTTTCAAACTTTTCTTGAAAAATATATCTGACATCACTGGGTCTGCACATAACATCACAACCACACCTCAAGCTAAATCCGGCCAAACTCAAGAGACAGGCAAACCTCTTTCCACTAAACAACTACTCACCAGCCCGGCCTAGTCCTGCAGGAATCTGACATGGCAGGCCCCTTTAACACACAGCACGAAATGCTTGTGCTAACTATAAACGTGACTGCTCTGTAGGGATGAAGGATCACAGAAACAGGGCATTTGTTTTTCTGAGCACCTGCATGCGTTGGAGTATTTACCCTGGGAGCAGAAAAAGCTAGAATGCTCTGCTTAGGGAGGAAGGAGAGTGTGAAATTCTCCAAGGGCAGGAGAGTGTCAGGGAAGCTGAGCCCTTCCTGGGAAGGGCCAGAGATAGAGGCCCCAGTAGCAGGCAGTCAAGAAGAGATCAGGAAAGTCAGAGAGTCACTTCTCAGGTGTGCAATAAAAACTCCTCCTGAAATCTAAATGATTTCCTCTAAGAACTCTTTAGTAACATCCACATTGGTCATCATCCTTTTGTGAGCATTCTTTGGGAGAACTAGAAGAATTTTAAGTTTCACACAGCCAATCAGCATAATGCAGGATTTTAAAGTTGGAGCAACCTGAAATGAACTGAGAATTTGCAGAAATCTCGGGGTCTTGGAGATGTGATGTGATCCTAGGACATAAGTGACATTTGTGATACATGGAGTGGGAAGACCTCCTAGCATGTCCTCACCTTTCCGTGGAGCACTGCTATGGCCCCACTCTTCTCCAGGTGTGCAACCCACAGGTCCCACTTGTCCTGGCCCTTGTGCGGCATCCCTAGACCACCCACGTATGCCACATCCAAGAGCGCCCAGGAGGCAACCTCCTCCATCCTACAACCTTTACCCACAGTATTCTGGCAGGTAGGAGAGGTCAGCTGAATTTAGCTGAAAACAGTAAACTTCTGAATTGTTTCCTTAGCTTAACAGTCCAAAACCAGGAAGCAATGTAGTGAAAAGAACACAAGAAAGGGAAAAGCGGGGAGTGGGGGGTGGAGGTCAAGGCCTGTATCTGGTCAAAAAGGCAAAACATACACGAGAGTTTAAATTCTGGATTTATATATTTAAGTTATATAACTTTAAGCAAATAACCCTTCTGATCCAGTCTCCACATGTGTAAAACAGAGATGGTATAACCACCACTGTTACTAATCAACTGACACATACACCTCCCTTACTGCAAGGCACTAAGCCATGACTTTTAAGTGGATTTAACCATTTAATCATCACAAAGATACTATTATCATTCTCATTTCGCAGGTGAAGAAACATCACAAAGCTTTTATGAGGTTTAGAAATTATGTGTAAAGCACCTTGGAAAGTGTTTCACACACAATGAATGCTCAATAAATACTAATAACTTTGTTAAAAATGTCTGCCAGTTCAAGGACCATATATATGTGAAATCATGTCAGCCAGGCTCAAAGCCTTCCTGCCACTGTGTCCTCACCTACTTCAAGCCTCACCTCAGCACTGAGGAGGCTCAGAGCCCAGACCCACAAAGTCAAGGTGAACTTTTGCCACAAGGACCTTTGCTCCCAGAAAGATAACAAACGAGGTAACAGTACTCTACAGAAATAGGAATGATACCAATCAGAAAGACTTTCCTTAAGGTAACCTGATTAGCCCATTGCCCTTGGTCGGCACTCTAGAAGTTAGCCACTGCAGCTGGTGTGTTACGCAGGGTCAGGGCCACTAATTCAGCCAGGATGGCCAGGAGATTGGTTCCAGCAACAGGCTGAGCAAAGCAAATACACTGAGGACAACGGGGGCCAGGCTTCTCACTGTGAGAGACTGCAGTTCTAAAATAAACACTATGGTGTGAACTCACAATTCTTTCCCATACAGAGACAGAAAATTACGTAAGAGGGTGTGTTTGGATATATGCACATACATTTTTCTTAGTGCTGTCAACTGAGGGAACCTAGAAGACATTCTAATAGCATCGAACATAACTACTAACTTGCCTGAACTCTCCAAAAACATCAAGGTCATGAAAGACGAGGAAAGACCAAGGAACTGCTCCAGATTAAGAAGACTCAAAGAGACATGCAACCAAATGCAATGCACAGTCCTAAATTAGACCCTGGACCCAACAGGACACTACGAGGACAACCCGCAAGATCTGAACCACGGACTACTGACTAGAAGGGCATCAATGCTAACCTCCTGATTTTGATGACTGTGGTATGGAGCTGTCCTTGTTTTAAGGAACATACGCTGAGGAATTAAAGAGCGATGTGGCTTCATGTCTGCAACTTACTCTGAAATGGTTCAGAAAGAGAGAGAAAGGGAAAATGAGGCAAATGTGGTAAAATAGAAACTAGGATATCTGGATGAAGAGTGTGCAGGAGTTATTTGTACTAGTCTTACAACTTCTCTTTAAGTTTGAAATTATCTCCAAGTAAAGTTTTTAAAATAGATAACATGATTAAGGCAAGAAACAGTAACAGAACTGAAAGGCATGCAGCCCCTACCACCAAGCTCTCACCACTTCCCATCAGCACCAGAGGAACATTTTACTTCAAACCGAATCCTTCAGTTATCTTTATTTTCTTCTCTAGCTGTAAAGAAACTAGTATCTATATATATGTTGAAGAACACATAGCACTGCAAGCGCAGCCCAAAGATATGAGCATAGTGTCAAAAACTTAACAGATTTTGTTTTTCTACACAAGAGTAACCCCTTTTGGAGGACTTTAAAAATAAATCATTCTAACCTGTGAGAATCTGCTATCCAAATGTTAAGTCCCTTATTACAGTTAATAATTTAAAGCCACTACTTACAAGGCAAACTTTACTAAATAAATAATGTTACCCACAGTAAAAGCCAAAATTTGTTAATGATACAAGAAGACAACTGTAGCAAAGAACATGCTGTCTCCTTTTATATTCAACACTCTCACACCCTTTAGACTACGCTGCACCATTCTGCCTATTGTCCAGTCTCCTTTGGAATCTCCTCCTGCCAGCTCCTGACTCTCCTCATCAACTACGTCCCAACTCTCCTCTCCCGATTTCCCTTCCTGGGGCCTAACGTTCTGTCTACCTCTGCTCTGAACTTAACCTCAACAATTTTATAGTCATCTATAGTTACCATTAATATATCAAAAACTTCAGAGCTCTAGATTTGACCTTCTTTCAAACCATACTTGCAACTCACTATTGGAAGATAATTTCTTATTCTGGCAGCAACTCAAAATCAACAGGCAAAAACAGAATTTATATTACCTCCAAAATCTCTTCCTTCTTCCAATGTGCTTCCAAACTTATTAATAGTACCTCTCTCTCCTTGATCACCCAAGCCAGGCACACCATAAATATTTCCAACTTCTTTCTTCCCTCTCTTCAGTGTTCCACACCCACTCAGTCATCAAGTCCTATCAAGTGTATTCTAACACGTATCTCCCCCTTACTCTTTTTCAATTTTTTCAGACCTTACCATTTCTCACTTAAACCACTGCAAAAACCTCTAAATTATCTGTGCTGATATTGTATCTGACTCCAATCTCCTCCTCAGACAACTACAAGAATATTCCTAAAATAAATTTCTAATTCTATTATTTTCTTGCTCAAAAGGGCTAAATGGGTCTTCATTCTCAAAATGAAATTCAAGCTGCTCTCCTCCACACTAGGAGACGAAGCTTTACTCACACGCATTTATACTCCAGTCATCAAACTGACACAACTACTGACTGTTCCCGTATCTCGTGTGTTCCTAGATCTAGGCCCTGAGGAAACCTTCTCTCAAATACCCTTTCATCAATTTTAGTCTAAAATGCTGCTACCTCCCCCATGAAATTGGCTCTAGTCTCCCAACAAGAACCAATCATTTCCTTCACTCTGTGCTATCAAAGGACCATGTACCTCCATCACAACACTTTTAACATGTCTACCTTTTTATTCAATGTGTTTGTGTTTCCCAGCACAATATCAATTCCATGGAATAGAGACCGTCATATGCATTTTATTAACCTTCCCAAGAACCAAAAAAAGTGCCTTGCATGACAGATCTAAAAAAATGTAGAACAAAACTGAACATACCTGCTGGCAGCTCTCTAAATCGTAGATATTCCATAGACCGTGTAGTCACAAGTGGTTTTTGAGGATAATACAGAACATGGGCCAATGTATCCATACGAACATGAAAGTTGGTGATATAAACTCCCATAGCCTGCTTACCCATAGCAGACTGGTATGTGTTTCTAGGGGACTAGAGATAGAAATAAAATAGCAAAATCAACAAAAATTTAATTATTTCTAAAGGAATAGACTTTACAGGTTACTACATAAATCAAAATATGATTGGTAGACTTTCTGCTTTCTGCTGAGATAAGTGATAACCCTTTGGAATAATTAATTATGGCTCTTTAAGTGAAACTCAAGAATAAGCATGTTAAATTCTGATTCTACAGGAGCTCACAGCCCTTTTCTTTAAAGGGCTCTTCTTAAAAAATGGCACACCAATCTCTAACTTCTCTTGTACTTCCCCCAAGTCCTCACAAATGAGAAGTTACAAATGGCTACCAACCTGGTTATGATCAGGAAATGGAATAATAGATGCACAGACACCAAGAATCATTGACGGGTGAATCTCACAATGTGTATACGTGGAACAATAAGCTACTTCTTTCTCCTGCAAATCATCTGGAGTCATCGCAAGCATCACTGTTTCTTCTTCTAGAGTATCAATATATTCTACTACTCCACTGGCCACAAGATCCTGCCAACTAAAAAAGAAGAATTCTCTTAGTTTCCTTGTCTTCTGAACTCTTTTAACTAGGCATTCTACCTAACAGAGAGTATTCCTATACATATGTTTACTCATATAGAAAGAGTTCCAAAATAGGCACATTACTGTTAACAGTGAAAAAAAGCAAGTTACTAGACATTATTATTAGTTTTGTTCTAAAGAAAGAAATATATTTGGGGAGTTATGGGGTAAGTATATAATATACAGATTAAGGTCTGGAGGAATACATACCCAATGGTTAACAGTACTTACTTTTGAACAGGCGAGTATAAATTAGAGGTTTTTATTACACATACCATTTGATTTTTTTTTACAATAAAATTACACACACTCATATATTACTAAAAATAAATTTTAAAGCAGGTCCATCTTTCTATTTCATTTACTTATACATTGTTCATATTATATGTTATTTGTAATATTTGTTACTTATTATTATTACTAGACTTTAACATGTCACCAAGACTTTTATGCTTAAACGAAACCTGTTAAGTCCCTTAGTTGGTAACAAAAATTTTAAAAAAATAAGTGTGACTGCAAATGCGTACAGAGTTTCTTGTTGGGAAGATGAAAATGTTCTGGTAGATGGTGGCGATGGTTACACAATCTTGTGAATATACTAAAAAACCACTGAACTGTGTACTTTAAAATCATTAACTTTATGGTATGTGAATTATAGCTCAATTCTTTCTCACTGCGTGTACTCACCTGTAGTTGTTATATTCTCTCTCTTTCAACTGATCAATATGCCTCTTCTTCAACAGTAGCTTTTGTTTTTCCACAATCAGAAGTGGTCTACAAATACGACCTGCATCTGTATAGATCCGAATCTCCCTCTCTCGAATATCTCTGATCATAGAAACCTAGACATTAAAAAAAAAAACCCTCATGGACTTTTATTTTCTCTGTATCATCAAGGTTTAGCTAAAAATACGATGAAACTCCTAATGAATTTCTGGAGCACCCAATTATCAAACAAAATGGACAAATTTTAGTTTATCATTGGTTAATATACTAAAAACCTAGGTATAATTTTAAATTTTATAAAGGATAAATATCTAACCATGGTAATTATAGAGCTGAACAGCAGCATCTAGTAATAATGCAAGATAAAGCAAATTGAAAAACTATTTTTGGTATCACAAACACTAGTAAATGGTAATTTCTTACTTTGCCTCTTTGTTAATCACATATACTTCACTCTGTAACCTTCTGACAACCTGCCCTATATCACTCTGACTTGACAATACTTTCCCAGTAATAAGCCTGACTTCTCCCATTCACCTAATGACATACAGCTTACAGCCTAGCTGTCCAATACACTAGTTGTTAACCACATCACTCCTGAGCACCTAAAATGTGGCCAGTACAAACTGACATATGCTGTAAGTATAAACTACACACTGGATTGCAAAGACAGTACCACAAAAAAAAGGGGAAGTTTTTCACTAATAATATTTATTTTGATTATATGTTAAAATTGTAATATTTTAGATGCATCAGGTCAAATAAGATATATCATTAAAGTTATTTTCTTTTGTTTTTTACTTTTTAAAATGGCAACTAGAAAAATTTTAATTGAATATGTAGCTCACATTATATTTCTCCCAGATAGTGCTAAAAAATATATTCCTAGTATATCAAAAATATAAAAAATTTGCAATAGAGCATAATAATTATTAAAAGCACTGCAGAATCTGAAGTACCTATATATGAAAAAATAAGTAAAAAAAAAACAAGAATTTCAAGTTAATTGTCTAGATCTAATATATAATCTTGGAAGTCAGCTAGGAAATGAACTGCCAATGAGCTGAGAAAAGGAAAAAATACACTGCTATTTCTCTACAAAAGTACTTTTAAAAAGTAAAATCACATCTGGATACTTTTATTACAAAAGGAAAGACTGAGTCTATTTAAGAAAGGAAAAGAGATGAATTACTCAGTTTAAAAACAGTAGTAAACCAGCCCTGAGCGGTTGGGTTTCATTCAGCGAAGTGAAAGGTTGCCATTTCGAATCCCAGTCAGGGCATGTGCCTAGCTTACTGGGGTTCAGTCCCCGGGTGGGGCATGTACTAAAGGCACCAACCAACAGTTTTCTCTCATATCAATGTTTCTCGCCCTTTCTTTCTCCCTCCCTTCCCCTTTCTTTAAAACTAAATAAATAAATCTTAAAAAAAATAGTAAAACATAAAAGCTTATCAAAAATATCAAGTTCTCCAAAACTAAAGCGTCAAAGCCATTAAGAAGAAAATGTTCCAAGTTTTAGCCCACTTCCTATCCTTGAAAAACAATATGAGACACAGTGTCTGTGAGCAAAAACATGAGTGGCATTCTCAAGTCGCAGAAAAGACACTGCTTTCAAATGCTTTGCCTTGAATCCTTAGAGAATTCCTAGTAGAATACAGCTCTAGTAACTTAACAGAAGGACATAAATTGAGTTGTGCCTCTCAAAGGCCACAGAGTATCTCATGTTCCAAAGGAAACAGGTGTTTTTTAGTATGTTTAGAGGACTATTGACAAGAAAGCCGAACAAGCCGAATAGATGACTCAAGTTAGATATGGGGAAAATGAAAAGTACTGATAATCAGAAAATATGAAGGAAAAGAAAAAGTACAGACTACTTGTGAAAAATAGACACAATTCCCCCACAGAAAGGCTCCCAACATCACTCTCCAACAGGAGATTAAACTGCCTGGTTCAAGGACACAGGTCCAATTACAATGTTCAACAAACATTTAAGGTCTACTGTTATGTCAGCACTATGTTCAGAGCGGAAAATCCAGTCATAGTAAGACATGTTCCCTGTCTCTGAGGAGTTAACAATGTAGTGGGTGAGTCAGGCAAATGAATCAATAGTTGCTATATGGTATAAGCATCATGTAAGAAGTATTATAGTAAATATGCTATCTACTATATGATAGCATATAGTAAATATGCTATATTTGCTAAATATGCTATTTGCTAAATTTGCTAAATATGCTATAAATATAAATATGCTAAATATGCTATATCTACAGTAACAATAATCTAAATATTGGGGTCAGTGAACAGTCTACAGGCCAAATCTGCCCTTGCCTGTCATCTGTTTTTATATATCAAGTTTTATTGGTTCACATACTATCTATGGCTGCTTTTCATTACACCAGGGTTGAATGCACAACCGACACTGCATGGTAAACAAAGCCTGAAACATTTAATAGTTGGTCCTTTATAGAAAATGCTTGCCATTCTGGCTGATGTGGCTCAATGGATTGAGGCCTGCAAACCAAAGGGAGGACCTCCCTCCCTTCCCCTCTAAAAATAAATAAAATAAATGAAAAAAAAATCTTAAAAAAAAAGAAAGAAAATGATTGCCAACTTCTGATCTAAATCAAAATGGGAAGTCAGGTAAAGGATCCTGAAGAAGGTGAGTGTTAATATGCATTTTGCAGAATAAGTGTGAGTTACCTGGAAAAAGTAATAAGCACACCCTTCTCCCTACTGCCTGTTTTTTAGGAGGCACTGGGCCACAGGGAGCAGAAATACTGCAGGTTGAGGGAATGGGCCATAAAAAGGTAAAAAGGCCTAAAACAGCATGAAGAATTTAGTTTTACCTCAGAGAATACAGAAAAACTGAAGGTGGCTCTCGGCAGAAAAACATGGCATTAACAAAGTTCTTATTCATAAAAAATACAGCCAATTTTGGTTCTTAGGTTTTCTCTTAGCCCTGCCTGCCCACAAATGAAACATGCTCTTCCTGCCTTCAAGCTGTGAAAACACTGGGTCAAAACCTAGGCTGTCTGCCTGCTAAGTAAGGCCTGGAGCAACCAAACTCTCTCCTCTGCTCTGCTAGGTAGAAAGGAGGCCGGCTACTGGATTAAGTAAGTGCATTCCAGTTTCCCTCCAAATCCACTTTCACCTAGATAGACCCCAACAGTAGATCTGGAAGAATCAAAAGACTTAATACAGTACTAAAAGCAAAAGCCCTATCTTAGGAAGTAATAAAGCTCACGTTATATTAATTTGTTAAAAATCCAGCCTTATCCCAAAGCATTTCACTATCCACCTAAATATGAGAATCAATTAGACGTGTACCACACTTTGTGAATAAATCTCTGGATTCAGAAGGTTCAGAGATGATTATTCCCTTTTTAAAAGCATTGTTGTCAGCCCTGACTGGTGTGGCTCAGATGGCTGGGCATTGTCTGAAAAGCAAAAGCTCACAGGTTCCATTTTGGGTCAGGGCACATGCCTGGGTCACAGTTATGTCCCCAGTTGGGGCACATTCAAGAGGCAACCAATAGATGTTTCTCTCATCAATATTTCTCTCCCTTTCTTTCTCCCTCCCTTCCCCTCTCTCTAAAAAAATAAAAGCATTGTTGTCAGCCTTATTAAAAAGATCCTCAAAAAAATTCCTTTTACTTTAAAATGTAATTTAAGTTCTAAAATATAATTTAATAACTTAAGTTACATATCAATTTTTAGGAGCATATATCTAAAGCATTAGAGCAAACAATACCTTATACTAATTGAATTTAGCTCAAAATATCACCTACACTGTTGACAATGTACTTTACAATTCAAGAAACCAGTTAAAGATGCCAATAGAAAGATAATTTCCTTTCATCTTATGCCTTATTTAGAAATCCCACAGGCCCTGGCTGCTGTAGCTCAGTGGATTGGGCGCGGGCCTGCAACCCAAACAACCGTGGTTTGATTCCCAGTCAGGACACATGCCTGGGTTGCAGGCCAGTTCCCAGCAGGGGATGCACAAGAGGCAACCACACACTGATATTTCTCTCCCTCTCTCCTTCCCTTCCCCTCTAAAGATAAATACATAAAATCTTAAAAAAAAGAAGGAAAGAAATAGAAATCCCAGATCATGCCCTCTTAATTAAAGACTCTTACTTCAGACACAATGATGTCCATCTGACGCCGCAATTTCCTCAGAGTGTTCATAAGTTGTTCAGGATCTTTATGTATTCCAACCCAGCAGCCATTAACAAAAATTTTGGTTGCACTAAAATACAAAACCAAAAGCATTTTCCACTAAGTAACTCTACACTAAGCTATAACCAAAAATTAACAATAGCTTTTTTTTTAATTGCATCTATACACACTCAGCAATAGCTGCAGGAGAAATTTCTTCTAAATTTTCCATACTCCATTCTTCTAAAAATTCCAGAATTGGAGAAGGTTGAGATCCAACTGAAATATAAGCCATCAGGGCTAAATTCTTCACAAGTCCCACAGCATGGCCCTTGGAATAATAAACAAAGTATTAGCCATACTGATTTAACACACCTATCAAAATTCTCTTTCATAAACACTTTTCCTTCAATTGGATTTTAGGATTTACTCTTACTTTCAAAGAACAAAATTAAAAAAGTGACATAGTTCTAAACCACACTACATAATTAAATAAAAACTCACTCTGATAGTAATTATATCCTATGCAATTACTGACAGACTCTCTGTTCCGAACATAAATTCTCATGCATTACCTCTGGGGTCTCAGCAGGACACACCATTCCCCACAACGTATTATGCAACTGTCTTGGTTTGGCCAACTTGCCATCTCTACCAATAGGAGAATTCAAACGACGAAGGTGAGAAAGAGTAGATGCAAAAGTCAGGCGGTTTAATACCTAGAACACAATAATAAAGTTTTAAAGTTCAGGCATTTGTTACACTATCACATTTTTGGCAAATACTAGAATGAAGCAAAGTCATATTTTTACATATACCCATTATCCATCAAATTGACCCCATCTCGCCTTTCTCCATCCTTTCCCAGGATAATCTTGTTCACTAGCATAACTTCCAAAATTTAACTGCCCCTTTAAAGAGGAATGGTAAATATGTAATGTACAGTTCTAATACACCACCACACAACATAAATGTTTTCTTTACAGTGGAGATTTTTTCTTTGTTTTGTTCTCTGTTGCATCCCAGTGCCTAGAACAGTTCTTGGCCTACATGAGGCACTCAAGTAAGCACTAAATGGTACCAACTCACATTCCTTTGACCATAACAGACATCACTAATCTATCCCAGTACTACTTCCAGGATGAGGCCTCTGAATCCAACAAGGACATTCAATACTTAACAGGCTATCAAGCAAGGCAATACTTACAAGTAAGGTAACATTTAGAGGAACTAGAGCAAGCGATACAAGCTCAATATAGCTAATAACAAATCACCATCTTTCCCAGCCCTACAACAACCTTAACCTCCTTCCTCTTCCTAGGTCTCCCATCGCCTTTCCCCAAATAGCATCACCCTTCCCTTAATCTTCCAATCCAGAAATCTCAAAATAATTTTTGCCTCTGACTTCCTCATATCACACATCAACAAACATATCTGGTCAACTCTATTTTCACATTCTCTCAGAAACTCAACCCCTCCATTCCCAATGGCACAGCAATACACCTGCCCCTCACCTCTTACCTATACTACTATCATCACCTCGTAAGTTCCTGCAATGTCCCCTCCAATCTACCCTCCTCAATTACCAGATTAAAACACAGATATGTCACATCTCTCACCCATTTAAAAAATTTTACAACAGCTCCCCACCAACTACTGAGGAGCACCTTTAAAAATCTTCTCTATGAAGTCCCAAACGACCTTCCCGTACCAGCCTCCTAAACTTCTAAACCCCGTCAACACTGCCAAACACCCTCTCACCTCCATACCTTTGACCATGCTGCTGCCACAGAACGGAACACACTTCCCCATGCTGCTCTGCCAGCTCTGTAAAAGCCATGTGACCCACCTCCAGGAAGATCTGTTCTCTTTTCTATACTCTACGGAGTTTTCCATCACTTAACTAATCACAAAATCTTACAAAACATGCTTCCTAAATAGTTCTCATATTTGACTCCACTCTCCGTCTGTACAAGACCGCTCTACTCCAGGCCCCAATTATTTCTCACTCAGCCTGTTTTGCAACAATCTTCCTCCCACCAACTTCACCATTCTCAAATCTTTTCTTCACACTGCCAATTACTGGGAAACCACCTAAAAACAAAATGAACATGTTGCTCCCCTCTCCAACCCCATCTTCCTAACCCTCCCACTCTGATTTGAAGGTCCTAGACTGCTCTAGCTCCTCCCACAAACACTAGTTCTCTTCTCTCCATCCCTTTGTTCAGGATATCAAAAAATTTCTTCCAACTTTCCTGTGAGCCACTGGCTCTCCACTCCTGCCAGGCGTGGAGTATTTCCCAATTGCCCTTCAAGATTCAGCTCAGGTGTCACCTCCTAAAGAATGCCTTTCACCCTCTCGGCTGTGTTAAATGCTTTTTCCAGCATTCCCACAAAGAAGTTGTGCACATCTATCCTTATATATCCTGTACCGTGTTGTAACTATCTATTTACATCTATCTGTGAGTATAGATGGTAAGCTACTGGAGACTGGGGATGAATTTTTATTCATCCTTGCATCACCAATGCATGGCAGAGTCCCCGGCTCATCAAAAGTCCCAATAACCAACCATTCACTGAACTGAACAGGCAACACAGAATTTATCATAATGCAGCTCATAGCCTACAGAGCTGTACTCAGATGAATCCATTTCCTCTAGTAGGTGGTGAGCTCCTCGAGGGCTGGGACAGTATCCCACTCATGTTTGTGAATTCAGCACCACAAACACTACGTATACTCAGTAAATCCTTACTAAGGAACTAGAAACCTAATTTTGCTATCGGAAAGTCTCCCAGAATTTCTCAGAGCTTCCAGGTTTCCAGGAATCAAGCACTTGAAGTTGGTGTCTGAATGCTAAATTAACCAGATGGTATTGGTACAAGCAAAGAGGCCAAGATAAAAAAAAAAAAAGGAAAGGCATAAAGTTAGATATTACATTATAGATTCTCACTCTTCAGTGAAAACTAAATAGAAAAAAATTAAAATGCCTAGTGAGACATTCCCCATTATTCCATCTGAGAGTAGCTACTGCAATCATTGTACACACAGCCAGCCAACAGAGAAATCAGCGTTAGAAGTTCTATATTTTGCAACGAAGTAATTAGATGCCCATTTATATTCTCAGTCAGCTTCTAATATGAAGCTTTTAAGACATAAAAATTTCACTAACATGGGTACCACCTCCCTAAAATAGGTACGCTAATTTATTAACTATCTTGATGAAAGCCAAAACCTTAAGTCTCTCTTAGTAATAGTAATAGCTAATTTAAGAAAAAAAGGGGGGGTTCATTTTCATAATTCAAAACCCTCTAGTGCCTTTACACCTTACCAAAGAGGGTGGGAGGCAAAATAATCCACATTCAATGAATGAAAGAATCTATTCGTCCCACAGCATTCTCCTGTCAAACCTGTAGCCACAGTCAACATCCTTACCTGGGATACTCCAGCTCTGGCTTGATGAGCTTTCTTTTGGTCACCCCAGTTTCCAGTAGCTAAAGAATATTTTAGGCCATCAGATATAATCCTTGTTTTAATTGCCAACTCCAAGTTAAAATCCTTTCCTCGATCAATAAATTTCTGTGCATAGATCCGTACTTCTTTAAGCAAATTCTTAAACATGCTGCGAAAAAAATGGTACTGTTTTACACAAGTAAAAGTCTACATCAGGCATCCTCAAATATTGTCCACAAGTGGATAAAAAGTGGTTGGAGTAGAGAAAGAGAGGCATTACTACTCTTTTTATGTATACATAAACATATATGGAGAGCAATTAGGGGCAAAACAATGTCAAAAGAGGTTATTTAGTGGGGTAATAAAAAAAAAAGTTAAAATTAACACTAATCTATAACACACTAAAAAACAGAACAGGTACAAAACACTGCTAATATTGTCTTATTTTTATTAAATTGCCTACATATTTTATTTTTAAAAATAATTTTTTCTAATTTTAAAAATATATGTTCACCATAAAAGGAAAATATAAAAACATAACAAAATAAAGTAAAAATCACATACAACCCCAATACCATAAGACAACCACTGCTAATATTTTGACAGAGTTCCCTCCAGCTTTTGTGTTTTTATAAAATGCAAAAGTAGGACTAACAAAAGTTCTAATATCAGCTCTTAGAAAATCAAGGCAATAATTCAACTTTTTCAAATGCCTTGCAAAGCTATCAGAGAAATAAAGAAAATGTAAACAAGGACCATAATAAACTGTCCTCACAAACTTAAAATTCTCAGACATGAAGCAGGACTAAATCTGGGCAAGTGGCAAAGAGAATGTAGTTAACCTCATATGCACCTAGTATGGTTGCCAAGATAGTGTAGCAATGACCAATCTAAAATCCAACCTCTCTACTTGTAATAATGTCATTTTATAATAGCTTACCCTCTAAATAAGAATGCAAGTAGTGGTCCAGCAAGATCCAATCTTTTGTTTCCATAGTGATCTCTGTCATCTAATTCTCTTCTACCCAAAGCTGCTAGAAGCAACCTATGAACCATGTACCTTAAAAAAAAAAAAAGAAAGAAAACACATGGTGTTTGGCATTTTAAAAAGTTTATATACTAAAAAATTATTTTTGACATTTTGAGCTTTAAGAAAAGCTATACATTTTGCAAAGAACTCAGAACAATGAAATTTAACATACCCCAAGAAATAAGCTTTTTTGGTCTCACAAAAGTCGCTGACACCAACATGAGGAAGCATTTCTTTTTGTAAGACTTCCTTTGCGTATTTAATTCTTTTCTCTTTGGTGACGCCAGGTTTTGCCCCTCTTGAGCCAATGAAATTTAGTGCAACATTCTGTTCTTGGATGACAAAAGCTTCATCAAGAGAAGGTTTAACCTATCAGAGAATTTACATAAAAGTTATTTTAAAATTGATATTTTCACCTTAAAAATGAATCAACTGTTAACTTATAGTATGTTAACTATCCTGATAACCTTAATCAATTATGCAAATACTTTTAGAAAATCAAGGAATCAAAACAATCTTAGAACATGAAGATATTTTAGGGATCTAGAGATCTCTAACAAAATCCATTGATCAGAACTTTCCAGAAAAATACAAATAATTCCATTATAAAAACAATAGTGTTTCTTTTTTGTTACATTTTAATAAATAATGGTAAAACAAAGTTCCTTCAAAATATCTAAAATCAATTTAGAGAAGTTTAACAGTCAAATTAAAATTTACTAACCTACATACAAATGAATAAATGTGCCAGATTGTTTTAAACCTTGGTTTAAGAGGCTTTTTATCCTATAAATAAAAGCACTCACTTTTTTGTAAAGGAGAATATTTTAAAGGCACATTGTCAGGGAGACCTGCATTCCACACCTGGCCCTAACTAGTGCAGCTGTGGTATCTCAGCAGCCATGTAATCAGTTTCCTCATCTACAAAGAGGCTAAACAAAATCATCTCTAAATCCCATTTCAGTTCTAACACTGTAAAGTCCCAATTTTAAAGTGAGAAATGAGGGGCAACGTTTAGTAACGCTGGCCCCTGTAAATACACTTTAAGTCCTATCACAGCTACTGACATGCCCTTCCTGTCTTCGATTTCCTATGTCCATGTCTCACTGATTCGCAAGTTTAACATCCAAATTCCAATCATAGAACCAAAGATCATAAACATGTCAGGTCAACCAGTCAAAGTGAGGCAACGGTATGGTAAATAAAAGCAATCTTTTTAAAGGTAATTGTCATTATGAAACTGTTTCTTACGGTTAATATGGACTTGAAAAAAGGAATAAGAATACCAATGTATTTTCAGGAAAACAAAATAAAGCACTTCTGCACAGTGAATACTTAACTCACAGATGTAAAACTGGACTTAAGCTTCATAAGAGAAGTAGAAACAAAGAGTAATTTTCAGGAAAACAATATGCATCTATATACATAAAAAAGGCAAAAAGACAATATATATAAAGCAAATCAGGTCCTTCACTTTACTAAGAAAATTCCAGTACTATCTGAACCCAGTTCAAATCACTTGGAATGCCTTTTGGATAAAAGATAACATGTATTACTTTTTTAAAAATAATTACTTATTATTTTTAAGTGTTAAAAAAAGCATATGACTACTGGTGAAAGCTTAAACCAGTAAAATCTAACCAGAACCCATTTTACTCATGTAACCGTATCAATAAATACTCTAATAACTAAAATATATTCCCCTAACCTTGTGACCAATGCTTACACCCTGCATTTTATCTTATCTCTCTGTAGTCTTAAAGTCTCCAAACAATTCAGAACAGTTTTAAGACTCAACTACTATTTATTGAGACAAGGATCATTAATAGAAAAGACTGATAAGGAAATGAATATTTATTTATCTGGACTCAAAGGACCTTCCCACAAAAATTGTAACTTTACAGAAGAGGAACCTAAAGATACCACACTGTACAGTTAACATTACAAGTAAATGGACAAAATGACATCACATGATTCCTGATACAATGTCCTGTCCTGGGAAGCACACAATATTATTTCTGTATTTTTCCTGCCCCCAAATGCATAAATTGAATCAAATCATGAGGAAAAAATCAAAAAACCCAAATTGAAGGAAATTATACAAAATAAATGGCCTCCCTTCTCCAAAACTTTCAATGTTATTAAACACTGAGGAAAGAAAAAGAAGAGGAAAAGAGACAGAAAACAATAATGCAATACATGATCCTGGACTGGACTCTAAACCAGGAAAAAGAAATGCCATTAAGAATATTATCAGGACAATTGGCAAAAACCTGAGTAAGATCTGTGGGTTATCAGAACTGTAGGTAAGTTACCATATTTTTAGGACCATAAGATGCACCTACGTTTTAGAGGAGGAAAATAGGAAAAAAATTTTGAAGCAAAAAATGTGGTAAAATATTTAATACCTGTGACCCTGCTCCACCCGCCCACAGTGAGCCAGGTAAGCTACATTCGGACTATAAGACACACCCCCATTTTCCTCCCAAATGGCAGGGGAGGGAGTATGTCTTATAGTCCAAAAAAATACAGTAAATGTCCTGATTATGTAAGTGAATTGAATGTCCTGGTTCTTAGGAAATATACACTGAAGTTTTTAGGAGTAAAGGGCCTTGACCCCTGGAACGCACTCTCTAATGTTCCAGAAATAAGGTGCATGTAAAGAGAATGCTAAAGCAAATGTGCCAAAGGTTACAACAGGTGAATGTGTGTAGAGGATACAGGAGTTCTTTACAACTTTCTATAAGTTTGAGATTACTTCAAAATAAGAAGTAAAAAAAAAAAAGATATAAAGCACTAATTTACCCATTTTTCTAAATTATACCAGACTGGAACACTTCTAAGACTTTCCTTACTACTGTTCTTTCTTGCAGATGTCAATGAACCCTGACACCTCTAGTTTTCACATCTATTTTATTGAGAATTATCAGGAAAGAACCCAAGGCTAAAGGCTTTCGCAACACGATAAATGGCATGAGATTTGAGAGGAGTAAATTGCTCTTTAGAGCAGCTTTCTACTTGTTTTAAGATTAGCAACAATCGGTAACTTTGAAATGTCTTGTAAAACACAAGAAATATACTTTGTTTACATATTACCATTTCCATCATCTCTGGATCTTCAAAATCATAAATAATATGCTCTAAAATATCTCTGTCAGACACAAAACCTAATGCTCTGAACACAATAATGATGGGGACTTCTTGCTTGATATATGGTAAAGTTGCCACAATGCGCTGACCAATAGCACTCTTTTTTGCACCCTAGGAAAATAAAATATTAGAATATGAGTATACAGATATAACAGCCATATGAAAACATCGTAAGAACCATTTTATATACATGTTAATCACTGTACACATTTCAAAAGAGGCATACCTCTCATGCTATAAGGAATGTCTTATGGCTACTTTTCAAAACCACTGGAACAGATTTATTAATTTTATGGACAGATTTGTCACTTAGATCTGAGAAAACATCCTTTCTCTACCACTGCCTGCCAAAATTCTCTCGGAATCACCCCACACTGTACTTGGAAATGACATTTCGGCTACAAAAAATGTATGAACACTGACCCCTCAGCTTCTCTACCCACAAAATCAATCAATCAATCAATCAATCAATCCTCTGGAAGAAAAGAGAAAAAGTGAGAGGGAACACGGACAGACATACACTGAAAAAAATCTGAAAAACAACTATTAGCTCAGAGCTGGTCTATGTGGCATCATCTCCTTGTTTGAATAAACAAACAGCCTATTTCACAAGCTTCATTTTTTCCAATTTCTCTTTTTAACTGTACACACAAAAACAGAAATTACTAGCCTAAACTGGCATTCAAATATGTGGCTTCTCAGTTTTAATCATATTTCTTTCCTTCAATATCAAATTCTACTTTCTCTCGGCCTCAAAACCGTGCATTATCATGATCCCTCTAACAACAGTTTCTGTCGTCTTCCTCTTCCTACTTCAGGCCTCCTTCCTTGGAAACCTCACCCTACCTCATGGCTGTTCAGTAACAACTTTTCATAAATGATCCCCAGATCCTCACCTTGATCTTTTTTCTGTACTCTCAGCCCTCAGATGTCCAACTACCATTTGGTTATCTCTATCAATTACTCCATTCAGTCTATTTGTTTCATCATAGACCTTTTTCCAAATAAGCAAAACATTAAAAAATAATGCCTACATCACTCCTCCCCCCAAAAATCTTCTGTCTCAAAATGAAGTCAATAGATTCTCTCTAAAAATAAATTCTTGAAAGTTATTTCAAGAATTTTTCTATCCTGAAAGGATAGAAATCACAGAATCTTAAATGGCTCATCTTCATACTCTATCAGACCTATCACTATATCCAGATGATTTTCCTTTCTCTGCCTCTAATTAATTCATTTTGCCCATTTGTTACCATGATAATCTCTCTAACATATGTTGTGTTCACATCTCTGCCCTCCACAACCCAGGCCAATGCTTCTCAAAAATAAATGCACATCACAATCACCTGGGGATCTTTTCCAAACATTTATACTTGGGCTTCATCCCACTCTCATTTACAAGTTAAAACATTTTAAATTAACATCTATTCTACATTCATGTTTAAATTTAGGCAGTTAAAACTCTCTAATCATCAAGGTTTTGATCTTTGTAAGACTTATAAAAAGTGAAATTAGACTGCAGCACTATTTGTAAGAGCACAGGACTGGAAACCTAAATGACCACCTGAAGAGAAATAGTTAAATTATGCTACATCTGCATATGGAACATCACAGCCCAAAAAGAATGATCGAGTGCAGATATAAATATGACTTTAAAGGATACCAGCAAAGTGTGTACGGTATGCTCCCACTTGTATTTTTTGCATTAAGACTATTTCTGGACTGATTCACAAAAAATTTTCAAAAGCAGCTGCCTCTATGGAAAAGATCTTGGGGTCGAAGACTGCTTCTCATAGATACCCTTTATTGTACTTCTTGAACTATTTTATCATGCATGTATGACTTATTCAAAAAAATTTGCCCTGGCTGGCGTAGTTCAGTGGATTGAGCGCGGGCCTGCAAGCCAAACGATCACGGTTTGATTCCCAGTCAGGACACATGCCTGGGTTGCAGGCCAGTTCCCAGCGGGGGACACATGAGAGGCAACCATAGATTGATATTTCTCTCCCTCTCTCCTTCCCTTCCCTTCTAAAAATAAATAAAATCTTTAAAAAATAAAAATTAAAAAAAAAAAGGGACACACTTTCCGTTAAAAAAAAAATTTTTTTTGCCCTGGCTGGTATGGCTGGTGTGGCTCAGTGGATTGAGTGCCAGCCTGCAAACCAAAGGGTCGCCAATTTCAATTCCCAGTCAAGGGCACATGCCTGGGTTATGGGCCAGGTCCCCAGAAGGAGGCACATGAGACGCAACCACGCATTGATGTTTCTCTTCCTCTCTTTCTCCTTCCCTACTCTCTATAAATAAATAAATAAAATATTTTTAAAAAATTTAATAGAAAATGTACATAAAAAATAGAGGTAATTACAACTACTTTCCAAGATAGCTGTAAGATTAAATCAAGCAATCTGAATAACTTAATTGGCACACAGCAAATATCTTAATAACCTATTATTAGATTACATTATTTTAAGTAACATCCTTATGTAGGAAGCTTTAAAGATAGTGCCTGACAATCCCTGCCTACTACCATTGTCGCCTATGTAATTCCCTGGCATGGAGTAGGGTGCTGAGCATACTGACTTGCATCTAACAAAAACAATATGGCAAAAATGATAAGATGTCACTTCCAAGATTAAGTTATAGAAAACTGTGATTTCCACCTTGCTTGTACAAGCAAGGTGGCTCTTCCCACCTTGGCTCTTCCCAATTACTCTCTCTGATGAAGCACGCTGCCATACTGTCAGCTGCTGTATAGAGGGAACCCATGTGGCAAGGGACTAAGAGAGGCTTACAGCCAATAGCCAGCAAGGAACAGAGACTCTCAGAGCAAGAGCCCATGGTGAACTAAATCCTACCACCAACCATGTGAATTAGCCTCAAGATGACTGCAGTCTAGGCAAACACATTGATTGCAGCTTTGGGAGAGACGTTCAACTAGGGGATCCAGCTAAGCCTCACCAAGGTTTTGGATACAGAAACTTGAAAAAATATGTTACTATTGGAGTAATCTATTACACAGCAATAAGTAAATAATACAATGCCTGTCATGTAACACTGATAATATGTTCAAGAAAAGCTTTCTGACTAAGAATCCAGTCTGTAAATTACAAAAGGCATAAACCCAAACAACATCATATCCCAGTCCATACCTGTCCTCCTCTTGCCAGCATGCTAACCCAAATGGTACTGGTGGGCCGGGAAGAATTCTCCAGACATGATCTACACTCCCCTGTGTAGGCATATTTAGAATCCTTTTTGGCAAACACGTAGACTGTGTTTGTTGCCATTTTCTCTTGAGCAATCAGAACCTATATGGAAAATAAAAAAAGTTACAGCCAGAAATCCCATAAGGTCCCTGAAATAAAAAGAAGAGTGAAATCTGTGCCTTAATTTAATCTTATCACATAGGCTCACTGAAACATCAATTCTTGAACATCACAAATTCCATTTTGCATAAATGCTTCATAGAAACAAGTAAGTTCAAACAACAGATCTTATCTCTACTGCGTATTATATAATACAGGTACATAAAATTTTGGTTTATATAACTTCAACTCTCACACCTCTATAAATATTTCAACTGCCACTTCCAGGTTATTCTGTATAAAAGTTTACTTTTTAATTTCAACTTTCATAATTTAAATCTTAATTATCATTGTGTAAATTTTTTTAAATAATGCTACTATACCTTTTCTGATCCATTAATAATGAAATAGCCACCAGGATCCAAGGGGCATTCATTTAATTCACAAAGATCACGATCTGTTAAGCCATTCAACAAGCAGTAAGTTGAACGCAACATAATTGGAATTTTTCCTATAAAAGTTTTCTGATGCTGAGTCTGAAGTTGTTCTTCGCCTTCTTTAATAACGGTTTTTGTTATATCAACATAAAGTGGGGCAGAATACCTTCGAAAATAAAAATAGAACATAATAAATAACAGTAAGGTATTCGCTAAAACTCTCAACTCATTAAACTTACCTTTTCTGAATTGTATTTCACTACCAGCTGCTAGAAAAAAAATCTTTTCTTACGTGAGATTTCTTAATCTGGCCTCATTTGGCATCATTGGTGAAGGAGCACCATCTCTTTCCCAGTGGGTAGGCTTGGAGAGATAAATTTGTTCAAACTTCAGCAAATATCTTGGCTGAAATAAAACCAAAAAAATGAAGAGGGTAAATAATTATTTTCCAGAAAAGTTTTAATGATTCCATTTCAGTCCACATTAACATTTTCAGAAGCTACAGAAATGGACAAAATTCATCCACTTTACTAACAGGAATGTTCCAAAGTCAACATTCTTATTCCACAGATGTCAAGTTTTATACTTAATCACTTTAAGACAGAAGAAACAAAAAAACACTTACTATATCAAAAGTAAATAAAGACTATGCACATCTCACGTGCTCTAAGTTTATAACAATTAAAATGTATTTATATTAAAAATCTATACAGTTCCATGTGCCCTCTCCTTAGTTAGGGTCAGAAGTACAAAGTTATCAGGAGACAAAAAAAGATAACCCATACAATTAAGAACTTCCCTCTGATTTCTCAAAAGAGACCTTACAGGCAAGAAGGGGCTGGAAAGAAGTATTCCAAGTCATGAAAGGGAAGGAATCTTATCCAAGATTGCTCTATCCAGCAAAGCTTTCATTTAGAATGGATAGGGCAGATAAAGCACTTCTCGGATAAGGTCAAGTTCAAGGAGTTCATCATCACCAAGCCCTTATTATATGAAATGCTAAAGGGACTTATCTAAGAAAAGAATATCAAAAACATGTATAGTAAAATGACAGCAAACTCACAATTATTAACAACCACACCTAAAACAAAACCAACTAATCGAACAACTAGAACAGGAACAGAACCATAGAAATGGAGATCACATGGAGGGTTAGCAACAGGGGAGTGGGAGGAGGAAAGAAGGGGAAAAGGTACTGAGAATAAGTAGCATAGACAGTAGGTAGAAAATAGACAAGGGGAGGGCAGGAATAGTATGGGAAATGTAGAAACTAAAGAACTTATGACACATGGACATGAACTGAAGGTGGGGAATGTGGGTGGGAAAAGTTATACAGGGTGGAAGGGAATGAAGGGGGGAAATGGGACAACTGTAATAGCATAATCAATAAAATATACTTTTAAAAAAAGAGCTTCCCTCTAATCTAATCAATAGAACACCAGAAAAAACTACACCTAATTCTTACATGAAACATACAAAAAGATACTAATTATTCCATGTAAAATAGCAGAACTTCCAACCCTAGTTGACTATAACTCAGCCAATAGCAGGAGAAAAAAAGAAGGGTCTCAATTAAATATCTATTTGTGTCCTGGTTGGTGTGGCTCAGTGGGTTGAGTGCTGGCCTGCAAACCAAGGGTTTCTGGTTCAATTCCCAGTCAGGGCACATGCCTGGGTTGCAGGCCAGATCCCCAGTTGGGGATACAAAAGAGTCAAGCACATGCTGATGTTTCTCTTCCTCTCTTTCTCCCTCCCTTCTCCTCTCTCTAAAAATAAATAAGATCTTTAAAATTATATATATGTGTGTGTATGTGTGTATGTATATATATTTACTGCCCAATAACAAGATCCGTGAGAGCTTTCCAGAGATAAATGGATAGTGAATTTCTCTCTAAATCAAATCTCAGAGAAAGAGAAGATGGGACTAAACAGACCACTGAAGGTACACTGACACCCCACTCTCCCAAAATGGGATAGAGGGCAAAGAGAACTGGTAATGATAATGAAGCAAAAGGAAGCCTTCTATCTACTCCTTATTTCCACCATCACCCTAGTCTAGGACATCATTATTTTAAACTTAGGCTATTGCAAGATTTTTCAACAATTCCCCATGACACCCAAAGATATCCAAAGCCTGGGACTGTCTGGTTCCATCTCATTTTCCATTAGCAGCTACCAAAAACAGATCAAACCAAAAATCATATACTCAATATTGTGATCCCCATTCCATCCCCAAGGCAAACACACCAAGCACTTTCTTGCTGAATTGCCTAAGTATCTTTTCTCTACTAAGATAAGTTCCACCCTGCCCTCCACAGTCCTTCAAATACTTTTACTTTTATGATTCCTTATACTGTCAAAGAAACAAAGTGGGTTTTTCTGAAGGAATATGACTATTTTGGGCTTGCTTCATCTTATTTCTGAGTTCCCTCTTCCCAACTATTAAATACCTACTATCTGAGTAGGATTAGGGTTTTGGATTACAGTTGACCCTTGAACAATCTGTGTACGAGATGAAAAAGATCCACATGTACGTGGACCCAAGCAGTTCAAATCCATGTTTTTCAAAGGTCAACTGTCCTTGCAAAAATGCATCTCTCCATTTGTAAAAATAAAGTAGGAGCTGACTGAAGACCCATTAGTACTCTGCTAAACACACCAACTGACTTTTTTTTTAACCTTTAGGTCAGGCGAGAGAATTGAGATTTCAAACCTATCCTCTTCTTTCACCTGTGTTCTTTCACTACATCACCATCTTACCGGTTCTTCAACTTCTCCACTCGCATGCTGAGCTTCAGCTTGTAGGTCTATAGGTGGAGCATCTTCCACAATTCTTTGAACAGACATCTGAATAAACTCATCAAAAGAATCCAGCTGTTGTCTCACCAAGCCTTTCTCATCAAAATAGGAACTGGGAAAATATTTGAGTTCATAATTAGTTACAACTCAGTGATGTTTTCTAGTGCATTTCCCCATTTTCATTATAATTAACTTCAATAAGTAATCATTAAATACCAACCACTGTATGACCACCACTACACAAGACACTATGAGGTATCCAAAAAAAGGATGAGACTAGGAAAACTTCCTGTGTAGAACTTAAGTTTACAGATGTGATTTATAGGTAAAATAATTAAATACAACATAAGAACTACATGGGAACAGTAATTTACAAATGTCCTTTATAGATAGATTTCATCCAACCTCTTAGAAACATCTGACAAAAATGTCAGGAGAGAAAACTAAAAAAATGCAGTCAAAGATAAAAACAAGAACTCTATTTCAATAGGAGCTAAGATGATATTAGTGACCTTTAAAATATGCATGAAGAATTTCAATTTTAAGCCCTGAAAGGTGTAGCTCAGTGGACTGAGCGCGGGTTGTGAACCAAAGGGTCACAGTTCAATTCCCGGTCAGGGCACATGCCTGGGCTGCAGGCGAGGTCCCCAGTGGGGCCCATGTGAGAGGCAACCACACACTGATGTTTCTCTCCCTCTCTTTCTCCTTCCCTTCCCCTCTCTCTAAAAATAGAAAAAATAAAATATTAAAAAAAAAAGAATTTCAATTTTAGGTTAAAGATTATTATTTCTATTTTGAATATGATAAAGGTGAGATGAGAGTAAGGCATTTAAGTGAAAATACTCAGCACATGACTGACGATAAAAAAGTGGATGAAACTGCTTTTACAAATAAAAAGTCTATTAAAAATCATTTTAAAAATGGAGCATGGGCAGGAGATCAGAACTAGAAGCATAGGTACAGAAATCACATCGTGAAGCCCTAAAGAAGGATGGAGAATCTAAAAGAGCAGACTTTATTGTTTATAAGGAATAGACACTTGTTCATGTGAGGGATGTGGAAAGATATTATATAAAGAAACAAGCAGACATAATTGCAAGAGAAATCTCACTCCTCACCACCACCCAAGAACAGCTGCATAGCTAGGCTTTAGTGAGACTCGAAGAGCTCCGAGATCCAGTAAGATTCTAAGGACTAGACTATTTCATCTCCCCTCAGCAGCAGGAACTGCCCCACCAGCACACCTCCGTATCTCAACCCCTCCGCCTTGTGACCTCTGCATCTTCTATCTGTGGTACCTCCCCTTAGCTTCCCCTTAGCTCACCTCTCCCTAGTAACTACTGACTCCATCCTCACATCAATTTTCTAAGACAACATGCAGAGCCCAATTCACCACCAGCCTCCCCATTTGGCATCATCAGGTCACCTCGCAGATCACCGGCAAGCTTACATTCTGCCTTTGGGCTAAGGTCCCACCCTGATTTAATCAACTACGACCACCAATATCAGAAGTCTGATCCTATGGTAGGTAACACAGCACACAATGCTTGTGTAAGGTAAGACTAAGGGATGGCTGGGGCAATTTCCTTCATAGAGACTGTGAGCTAACAGGAGAGAAATGTCTAACAACCATTTGAGTCAGCCATTGCTACTTAAGAAACACATGGAAAGCACTGTGTGTTAATATAAATAGCAATGGTTTTTATGGACAATTAATGATTTTAAAAAATCTTTACAAAACAATGGACAAATTACATTCCCCCAGAAAGCGAAGCCATAGCTACTTTTCCCAAAATCATTAGAACAGTGCTTCACTTGAATGTAATCCTTTAAATGCCTAAATTATATATTTCATATTTTTATCTAATATTATGATTATTTTACCAGAACTCATCTTACTGAAGTCACTAGTGATACTGCTATCACATTCACATTGCTTAGGAAAGATCACTGAATGTTAAAAACCAAAAGAACAAAACATCATCTCATAATAACCACAGCACCTACAATTAAAATGTAAAAGTCATTTATTTTGCAAAAAATATTAAATATGGTGATTCACAATATACTATTTTATCCTTCAGCAATCTACCACATGTTGAAAACAATTCATTTTCATCAATGACCAAAATATTCTTTGAATATAGGCATATCCCACAGAACATCTACCTGACTTTTATTTCTTAGCAAAAGGTCTCTTGGTGGTTAATATTCAAACATAACAGAAAATCCAAATGTCTCAATACAAAATTTTTATACCCCATGTTTAATAGGGAAAATATGTATTAACATCCTAAAACTCCATACATTTTTAACAAAACAATGTTGAGGAAAAGTTCAGTTATATTCCAAATGCAAATGGCAGAATGTCATAAGCATGTGTTCTTTGCAAAGGGAGAAAATGTCAACCAGAGGATGTGCATCCTGGAGCTGGTGGAGATCATGATGGAGGCACCATCATGTTACATACAGAAAGCATCATGTTAGTTTATTACTTAAAAGTTACTTTTCTGTCTGTGGCCAAACCGCCCAGAGTGCACCTGATCTCATCGGGTCTCAGAAAAGTTACTTTTCTTACCTATATGTAAGGCTTCTTCCAGAGTTTTATTACATTAATTACACTTAGAATTAGGGGAATTTGGGTTGAAATACAACCTATTGTAACATTATCCATTTAAAATAAAAAGAAAACAAATCGAATTAATTTCACCAGTGATGAAACAAACAGGCATTTGTACCTCCTAATACAAGGCCCCAGGAGCAGAACATCACTACTGCCAAAAATAGCCTTCTGAATCTAATTAAGAAAACATCAGACAAATCCTAAGCTGAGGGGCATTCTAAAAAGTAACTGGCCTGCCCTAACTGGTGTAGCTCTGTGGGTTGGGTATCGTCCCACAAACTGAAAGGTCACCAGTTTGATTCCCTGTCAGGGCACATGCCTGGGGTGCTACCCAGGTCCTCGTTGCGGGTGCGTGAACTGACTGATGTTTCTCTCTCGCATCAATATTTCTCTCCCTCCCTTCCCATCTCTCTAAAAACAAACAAATAAAATCTTGAAAAAAAAAAAAAAAGGCCTATATTCTTCAAGAATGTCAAGGTCAAAAAAAAAAAAGAATACGACTGAGGAACTGTATTGGATTACAGGAAATAAAAGAATAAATCATGAAAACCAAACACACTATATGATCCTAGGTTGGATCCAGAATCAGAAAAAATAATTTATTTTGCTATAAATATTAGTGAGACAAGTGGCAAAATTTGGGTAAGGTCTATAGATTAAATAAAATTAATAGTGGGTTGGCCAAAAAGTCCATACGGTTTTTTGTGTAAAATAAGAGACATTTTCATTTTCATCAATAACTTTATTGATTTGGATATTGTGGATATGCTGGCCACCTCCCACAATTGGCTTATAGTGGACAGAGGCCAGGGGTGCTGCTAAACACCTTCCAATGCAGGAATAAAATGCTACTAATTAACACTTTGCTCCAAAGACATTATGCACCTTCCAATGCATAAGACAGCTTCATAACAAAGAATTATTTGGCCAAAATGTCAATAGTACCAAGAAACTTCGCAAACCACTTCTGACACGTTCCATCAGTTACAGCACCCTCTCCACACACTGCACAAACCCTTTTTTGCATTTCAGTTGTGTTTTTACCTTTCCTAAAATAATAAAACATAATACACCAAAATGTTGCATATTTTCTTCCATCTTTAATATTAAAATGGCTGCACAAAAATTCACCAATTTTTATGTTTTTTAACACATGCTGATATGACAGCTGTCACAATACAATCTAACAAAACTGTTTCAAATGAAGATAAAGACAACTAAGAACTGCTAGAGCCATCGCACAGAAAACACTAAATGAACTTTTTGGCCAACCCAATGTATTAATATTAATATCCTGATTTTGATGACCTATGTTACAGAAAACCATGTTCTTATGTCTGCAACTTATTCTGAAATATTTCAGAAAAAACTATGGAGAAAGAAGACAAATATAAAGGGTTAACCAACATTTAGGTAAAGTTATATATGAATTCCTTGTGTAACTTTTCTGTAAGTCTGAAATACTTAAAATATAGATAAATAAATACATAAACTGGCTCTCACGTGACACATTCACATAGAACATCTAATTTTCAAGAACAGAATAAGTAGGAAATCCCTTTACAGGTAATAGTTCCTTTTAAAGCTTATTCAGTTTAGTCTAAAAAGTTACCTGATTACAATCCAGCATGCTTCTTGCCACAAATCTGGGGTGATTTCATCATCATCCTCATCATATTGCATATCTGCAAAAAACAAAAACATTATACTAATTTGGAATAAAATGCTACTAATTAACACTTTGCTCCAAAGACATTAAGTAGCAGAAACATATTTACTCTCTGCTAAATAAAAAGCAATTCTTTCACCTTGCTTTTCTAAAATTTCAATTACATTAATTAAATTGCAATCTAGTAACTTATATGTAAGTAGGTGTACCTACGTATAGGTCTACATCACAGAGGTATTCTCCCCATACACAAAGAGGTCTCATATAACAAAGGTTCAGCATAAGTGTGAATCTAGTTTTTCATCTACTCCAGAAAGTCCACCTAATTCTTATTAATAGCTAACTATGAAGGTAACCAAGAGCAAGCTTATAGTCCTCTGATCATTAAGCTCCTCAGAGACTGGAGTCAGGGATTAGGCTAAGAGTGTACAGGCAGAAAAGGGTTCCACTAGCTGGACAATACTTTAAGGTTGGGTGATCCATTATAGCAATATTTCATAAATGTACATGTATGTACAGATGGTATTTTCCAACCATATCTTACATTTCACAAGCTTTTTTACTTGTGATCTTGACATTCCTACTATCAAGACACAGGGGTCTACGTTTCCTTCCTTCGAATCTGGGCAGGTTTTTTTATTCCCCCATAACTAAGACAATGCTGCTAAAGCAACGTTATGTGACTTTAAAAGCTAAGTCAGGAAAGGCAATGTTGTTTCACCTTGTTTGTTGAAACACTTGCTTTTGGAACCCAAAACTGCCATTAAGAAGTCCCACTACTGTAAAACTGTCTACGATGCTACGTATCAACACGCCAGTCAGCAATCCTAGTCCTTGAGTCCTCCTAAACCACACGCCAGCCATGTGAGTAAACACTCCAGATCCTGCATCCCCCAGCTGTCAACACCCAGTGTTTGAGTCTTCCCAGGTGAACTACTGACGTGGAGCAGACAAGTCATTCCTACTACGATCTCTCCAAATTCCCGAGCACTTAAATGCATGAACGTGTTAATTTTGGAGCAGTTATGCAGCAATAATAATTTGAACAACAAAGCATTTGAAAAACCAGTGTGTGCTGATCATCTAATATTATTTTCATCTTATGTTAAGGAATAGGTATGCTCTATTTTTGTTTTTATATTCTGACCTATATATATTTAGTCTGTAAAACTTAAGAACTCTGGATTCTAAATCTGATACACAACCAAAATAAATTATTTAATAAGTTCTTGAATAGACTGGAATTACTGATAACTACACATGGGGCAAGGGGTAAGAAAAAGCTATCTAAAATAGCTCAGCAATATCTAGCTTTGATGACAAACTCTGATCATTAGAGGTTAATTTCAAAGCCACACAGGAAAAGCAAGTAAGAAGGTGGGAAAAGGAAAGAAAACTATGAGGTCAGCTTTAGGTATACTCATAAAACATGTATCCCTTTAAATACTTATAGCAGGCAATCAAAGATAAACATGAAACTGGAGGGATATAAGTTACAAAAAGCTGAGAACATCAATATGGGGTTGGTAGAGTAGAGTGTTTCCAAAGAGAAGGAAGACTGAAGGCAGATACTAGAGAACACTGTCGTGAGCCATGTGAAAGAAAATGAACCCCATGAAGGTCACTCATTCATCCATTCTTCCAACACTTATTGAATGTGAGTGTTTACTACATCCCAGGCATTGGAGACACCACCTTCAACAAGATAAAAAAGGGAGCTGCATCCTCCAGGAGAGTATCACCTACCAAGGAGATATAGACAAGATGAAATCAACTAGGAGTAAGAACAAAGTGATATGAATAGTCCTAACCTGGACCTGAGGAGGTTAGGAAAGACTCTCCAAAAGCTGAGCTAGGCAGAGACCTCACATATGAATAAATAGGAGTATTAAGGAGAATGTAATGATGCTAATAAATTTCTAGAATCAGATATGAGACAGAAAAGTTTAAACAGCAGAGTTTAAGCACTTGTTTTTCTATTTTTTCCATGAAGTAGCTGAGAGAATAAGAAGAAATGTGAAGGGTGGCCACAGGATTGAGAGCGAGAAAATGAAGTTTGAAATAGTAGCTGTGGAGAATGGAAGAGGGAGCTTTAAAAATACACAATGAAAATACACTAGATATGACTAATTATATATGTGAAAAGAAAGAATTAAAGGCATACTGGCCCAGTTAACCGTCATTTTTAGGAAGAGAAAATTTAACGGTCATCTTTTTAGACGACTTACTAACACATATGACAGCATGAAGAACTGCCAAGCTAGACCAATCCCCACCCTCTGCCACATACACACACAACTACATTCCCTGTCCCCAGTGTATTTCCAGAGCCTACTGCAATGCCTCGCACAGGCTGACCCTCAAAAATTCAACTATTCAGTAAGTCCACTAACTCTGGCCTTAAGGGAGACGAAAAAAGCGCCCTTTACTTCAAAGACAAAACAAAGGAATTTGTCTCATGGTTCTTCACGCTTTTTAAAATGCGGGAAGGTAGTATTGATTCGTCAAGGAGCAGTGGAGAGAACAGTATCACCCTGATCGGGAACATTATTGCTACACTCCCTACACCCTACACCTCTCGCAATCCCGGCTTCATTCCGGTCTGAGGTAAGGGGGAACGCGACTGGGGACACTTTCGTGGCGGGACTGGAGGAAGGCCACAAATCTTCAATTAGTCCAGCTCCCCACATTTCCCTCCTTAGATGGGTCTCCGCGGTATGTTCTGAGTGGTCACCTACCCTCGTCTGCGTCATACATATTGGCAAACGGTTCCCGAACTCCTAACACTTGAAATCACGGACAGAAAGGTACGCTGCAACCACCAACACCTGGAACAGGAGACAAAGTGATTTCCGTCTCCGGCGTTCCCAGAATACTCTGCGTCTTCCGCCAGAGGCCACCCACAAAGAAGCTAACGTAGGATCTGCGCCTGCGTGAATGGCAGGCCGAGGGTTGATCGCAGTCAGGATTGCGCAGGCGCAAATTGTGGGCCACCGCCTCTTGTGGCTGATTGCGAGTACTACTCCAGTCTGCGGATCGGATCCAGCCAATAAGATTTTTTGTTTTCCAATGTTATTACACAAATGATAACATCTGGGAAAAAAGCCAACATTTATTAATAAAAACTTTTAGTTGCATCCATGAGTCCGCGGCACTTAATGCTCTAGTTTTTGCACTTTTTAAAAACAAGAAACAATGCTTTTTAAAACGCCACTAAGGGCGAGTTGTGCCAGCAATGGCGTGTTGAAGAAGCCTTAAAGGGACAAACCCTCACTAGCCCCTTCAGTACACCCACCACAACCCAAGTCCTGGCACCTTTGCCGCAGCGTTAAGCGGGCTCTCAAACCTCGGAACCTTCATCGCGAGAATTTACGGGATTAGACGCAGGAGGAGGAAACGACTTTTGGCGGCTGACAAATGACACCTTTCAGAAGTCCGGGGCTTTCGTCTCGGGTTTAAAGTGCCTCTGGGGCCCCACTGCGCGTGCGCGCACGTGGCTCCACCCCCTTTGTTGTCCGAGCCTTGGTTACCCATGCTGCCTGCACGCTTGACGGCTAGACTGCTCTGGCCCTTACTTAGGGGATCCACTCCCACTGTAGTGAGCCTTAGCCTCCGAGAGCCGCTTCTCCAGATACGATGCGCGGCCGCCACCTCCTCCCAGCACCCCGTGGGCCTGGGATGTGGGCTTCCTCGTGGCCCGACGGCGAGTGGGGGTTACGAAGGAAGGGATGACTTGGAGGAGAGTTTTCTGTTTCCCGAGTACGTCCCGGAGCCGGAGCCCGCACCGGCTCTAGAAGAGCAGCTGCGGGAGCTGCAGCAGCGTCAGGAGGAGGAAGAACGACTGAAGCAACAGCAGCGGGAGGAGCGGCGGCAGCAGAAGCTACGCGGCAACCCCCGGGTGCACCCGGTGGTGGGGCACCCGGACCCGACGGTGCCGCCCAGCGGCCTGAACTGCACGGGCTGCGGGGCGGAGCTGCACTGCCAGGACCCTGTCGTGCCCGGCTACCTGCCCAGCGAGAAGTTCCTTAGCGCTGCGGCGCAGGCCGACGGCGGGCTGGCGCGGATGGTGTGCCAGCGGTGCTGGCTACTGGTGCACCACCGGCGCGCCTTGCGCCTGCAGGTGAGCCGCGAGCAGTACCTGGAGTTGGTGAGTGCTGCGCTGCGGCAACCCGAGCCCGCCCTAGTGCTTTACATGGTGGACTTGCTTGATTTGCCCGACGCCTTGCTCCCCGATCTGCCCGCGCTGGTAGGCCCAAAGCAGCTGATCGTGCTGGGGAACAAGGTGGACCTGCTGCCCCAGGACGCGCCCGGCTACCTACAGCGGCTCCGGGAGCGGCTGTGGGAAGACTGTGCCCGCGCCGGGCTCCGGCGGCCCCCTGGCCACAGAGGGCCACTGCACCCCGGCGGGGGCGGACCACCAGATGGGGAGGATTCGAATCATTTGGCCAGGTCCCGTACTATACTCAGGGACGTGCGGCTTATCAGCGCCAAGACTGGCTATGGAGTAGAAGAGTTGATCACTGCGCTTCAGCGCTCCTGGCGCTATCGCGGCGACGTCTACCTGGTTGGTGCTACCAACGCTGGCAAGTCGACTCTCTTCAACACGCTCCTGGAGTCAGATTACTGCATCGCCAAGGGAACCGAGGCTATTGACCGAGCCACTATCTCCTCTTGGCCTGGTGAGCCTTAGGAGGCCCGCCCCCTTCGTGTTTTTGTTTTTGTTTTCACACAATTGTATATCCACTGTTTACTAAACCCCTTCGTTTTCTGAGATGTTAATGTCCGCCAGGAACTGTTTGGAGCTTTCACCTTAACAATTCTCTCTCTACTTTGGTCACACCTGTCTTCAGTGTCAGTTTAGTGCTTGAAATAATAATAGAAATATTTACGGAGCAGTTCTGTGTTCCAGTCACGGTTCTAAGCGTTGGTGATAGATAAGCCAGGCAACAAAACAGTTCCTGCTCTCTTGGAGGTTTCCCTTTAGTTCTACTGTATGTTTTCCTGGCATGTCCTTTGACTTTCTAAACCTACCTCCACTATCTTAAGTTTACTCGTGAGATCAGTAAACTATAGACATTTAACGTTATAATAATTCACTAGCACAGTATGATATGTGGCTTTCTTGAGAAGAAATATTAATTTTTTGGCTTTAAGATGCAAATTGGGTCCTTCTGTGACCCTGTTTGTATTTAACATTTGGCAAACTGCCTCATTTGTTTCTCTGAAACTAGTGTTTAACTTAGTTTTGTAAGCTGTTCTCTGTCCTGGACTTTGCTTGAATTATACATAGCAGTCTTTTATAAAGGATGGTAGTGTGATGAAAATGAAAAGAAATCAGGCCTGCAGATTTGGGATTCACATCCTGGTTGAGCCTGTGAGCCAGTCTCTGAACCCATTTCATCATCTATGAAGTAAAGATAATTTTGTAGAAAGTTGTCATAAAGGTTAAGCAAAATAAAATCACAGTACCCAAAGACAGTGTGTAGCTCTTCGAAAAATGTTACTTGTCCTCCCCTTATTCCACTGTGCAATTTTATTAAACTACATTGTTTGGTATTCCAGGAACTACATTAAACCTACTGAAGTTTCCTATTTGCAACCCAACTCCTTACAGAATGTTTGAAAGGCAAAAAAGGCTTAAAAAACATGCAGCTGAAGCTGAAGAAGATCTTAGTCTGCTAGAACAAAATCAACTTCATCTCTTAAAAAAGCATGGTTATGTAGTAGGTAAGCATCTTCTGCAGGGAAACTCTTGAGGGGGTCTATGCTAAAATTATATATATTTTTTTACATCTTCACCAGAAGACATGCTCTCAGACCTTAGAGAGAAGGGAAGAGAGAGAGAGAGAGCCACATGAGGACATGCTCACTGACCTTAGAGAGAGGGGAAGATGGAGAGAAACATTGATCTGCTGCCTCCTGTCCAACCAGGACCAACCCCACAACCTAGGCTTGTGTGCCCTGACTGGAATCAAACCTGCCACCTTTTGGTCTATGGGGCCGGCCCTCGACTAACTGAGTCACACTGGCCAGGCCTCTGTGCTAAAATTCTTTGTTGAGCAACCTGAAGTACTGCTGTCTGGGGCTAGCCAGTTTTTGCAGGGACAGACTACTTTCCTCATTCTGGAAGATAAAGGCCCTTGAGAGGCAAACACAGAGTTCATGGTGCTGAGAAAATTGAGAGAGTAGATACTTGGAGAAATCCAGGAAAGGAATCATATAGTAACTAGCCAGTGTCAGCAGTAAAAGCATTCCCACTGAGATACAGCCCCACTCCTTGCAGACTGGTGCAGGTTGTTGACTCTAAGCAACAGCTTTATATAAGATGGTCCCTTTTCCTTGGTATTTCTTCTCAACCTTCACTCACTAAAAACATTTTGATTTCCAATGTTTCCCCTGATGCCAGATGTACACAGCCAGCCACACAACTTGATCCTTGCAAGAGTCTGACTCCTGCTGCCTTTAAAAAAAAAACAAAGCTGTTATCATTGTATCTCACTTTCATAGCTGATCGTCTTAGTAACTTATTTGACACAAACATAAGAATTATCTGTCTAGAGTCAAAGGCTTTAAAGGAGTGACCAATAACTTCAATATAACTTGTTCTAGGAAGAGTTGGAAGAACATTCTTGTATTCAAAAGAACAGAAGGATGAAGCTGCCTTTGAGTTTGATGCTGATTCACTTGCCTTTGACATGGAAAACGAACCTGTTACGGCTGCAGATAAATCCACCAAACAAGTAGATCTGACCCCACAAGATGTGAAAGATGCCCACTGGTTTTATGACACCCCCGGAATTGCAAAGGAAAATTGTGTATGTATTTGATGTGTTTTAGAAACAACTTTGAACTGCATGAATACTGTCTACCTATTAAGATAGAGCACAAGAAAGGAGGTGTACTTTCATTGTAGACTCAGTTTTGATTCATTCATAGAAGTGGTTCAGGTATGACTATGTTCCATCAAGTTCTGTATTTCATTTGTTGGACTTCACTGCTGACACCCTACATATGTTATTGTGCTTCTTACCTTAGTCAGAGAGACATTTACAGAATCGTAGATTTTGAGGTTGAAAGAAATCATACTATATTTTGCTGTGTATAATGTGCACCCACAGATTTATGATCATTATACATGGGATTATTTTACCCATGGTATGTGATCATTATACCCATGTATAATGTACATCCTTATTTTTCCTTCAAAAATTTGGGCAAAAAGTATCCGTTATACACAGCAATATACCGTCAATATCACTGCAGCCCAGCTGCCTATGCACATTTGAAGTCCCTCTGTAACATATTCATCGGAGGGCATCCAGCTTGAACTGAAGTAAGGAGTGACTCATCACCAGCTGAAGCAGTGACACCTTACCTCCCAAGGTAACCTATTTGGCTTTCATCTGTTCTTTGTAGTGAGCTGAACAGTCTCCCTGTAACTTGTACTCATTGTTCCTCAAAGCTGTGTGGAATGAATGTAATTCCTATTTTTCGTGTCAGATTTTGAAATATTTTAAAGTATAATGTCTTATCTGTCCCTCACTCGGCCTTTTTCTGTCATTAGTTCATCCAGCAAACAATGAATACTGACATAATCCATATTATTTGTTCTTACTTCGTACATATGTTCTCTCTGAGCGACAGACTATACATTAACCCAGGTCCTTTTCAGAATCTTTTCTTTTTTTTCTTTTGCTTTTAAAATATAGCATTCTTAATTGACAATTCTTTATTAGTATTAGTGGGGTTTTTAATTATGTTTTATTGTTGTTGCTATTACAATTGTCCCAGTTTTCCCCTCTTTGTACCCCCTCCACCCACCGGCCCACCCCCACTCCCTCAGGTGATCCGCACACGGTTGTCTATGTCCATGGGCCACACATATATGTTCTTTGCAGGATGTTTTCGAATTCGTTTTTGTTCTTAGAGTATTACACTAAGAACTAAATTTCTTGTATAAGTGCCCTCCTACAAGAATAATTTAGAATAGGATTAATGCCTTTTTAGTCCAATTGCAGTATCTCCTGGACAGCTTTGACTCTATCTTGTTAAATTCAGCCTATATTGTACACACTCATTAAATCTCACAGCTTTTTATTTGCCATTTCTATCTTCATCCAAGTCATTCACTGACTCAAGTGTGCATCCAGGGATTCAGCCTAACTGCAGGTCCCTTAATCAGCTTCCTTTGAATCTGGTTACTGACCAGTTTGTAATTCACCTAATTGTCTCTGTATCTCCCTGTGAAACAACAGTTGGTTTCTTAGGTACTTTTCCTTCCTTTGTCTCATGGGGATTAGAGTGTCAGTCTCAGAATTGTGTTCCATTTGGTGACCCATAACAGAATCGTATGAATCTTTTTTTTTCTCCCTTCTAGAATTATTGCTGTGTCCAGTCTTCCTTAGAAATCAAAACCTTCAGAGTAATTGGACTGTTTTCTAATAATGTTCTATCACTTTAACTTCAACTCATTTTCCCATTTTAGACTTGGGTCAGGGATAGCAGTTACTTTAGTCATATGTACCCTCTTGTCATATAGTCAGAAAGGCAAGAATTTGCTAAATATTCTAGCCAGCAGAATGAGACCTCAATATACTGGATATAAAGGGTCTTCAGGGTTTTTAAGGTAGTTTGCAAATAGTGTCAGATTATTGATATTTATTTGAGGCCTTAAATCAGTGTTTCCCAAACCAAGAAATTTTGTTGTAAAATGGAAGTATTAGGGTCCAGAAAGTGTTACAAGGTTTCTTTACCGCAGTTTCTTCACTGTGCTTTTTCAGACACAAATCCTGGGGAAAGCTGCCAGCAGCCCCCTTATGTGTTTTCTTGTGAGCCTCTCTGGGTATCACATGTTTTTTATTATGATGATGATAAAGATAATTTTCTTATTATTTTTCTTTTTTATGTTTTCAACACGAATTATATTCCTGTTTGAATCCTTTTTATTTTTTATTGTTGTTCTGTTACAGTTGTCCTAATTTTTCCCCACTGCCCTCTCCTGCCCTGTCAGTCCCCACCCTGTCGTCCCATGTGCATGGGTCATTTATACCCATGCATTGATTAGACCCCTTCCCCTTCTTCCCCGCTTTGCTCCTCCAGTTGCTGTCAGTGTGTTTCCTGTTTCCATGCCTCTGGTTCTGTTTTGTTTGAAATGTAAATGTACCACAGTTTTTTTGATCCACTCATTTACTGATGGGCACTTAGGCTGTTTCCAGCACTTTGTTATTGTAAATAATGCTGCTATGAATTCAGTATTCTTAGGGTATAATCCCAGCAGTGGAATCACTGGGTCAAAAGGCAGTTCTATTTTTAGTTTTTTGAGGAAATTCTGTGCTGTTTTCCACAGTGGCTGTACCAATCTGCATTCCCACCAACAGTGCACTAGGGTTCCCTTTTTCCCACATCCTCTCTAACACTTCTTTGTTGATTTGTTTATGATGGCCATTCTGACCAGTGTGAGGTGGTATCTCACTGTGGATTTAATTTGCACCTCTGATGGCTAGTGATACTGAGCATCCTTTCATAGGTCTCTGGGCCCTCTGTATGTCCTCCTTGGATAAGTGTTCAAGTCTTTTGCCTATTTTTTAGTTGGATTGTTTGTCTTCCTGGTGTGGAGTCCTATAAGTTTTTTATATATTTTGGAGATCAAACCCTTGTCCCAGGTGTCATTGGCAAATATGTTTTCCCATATGTTTGGTTCCCTTTTCATTTTGTTGTTTTCTTTGGCTGTATGGAACTTTTTCATTTGATGTAGTCCTATTTGTTTAGTCTTTCCTTTATGTCCCTTGCCCTGGCAGGAGTGTCCAACCCACGGTGCATGGGCCACGTGGATCCCAGGATGGCTATGAATGCGGCCCAACACAAAATCGTAAATTTACTTAAAACCTTTTTTTTTGCTCATCAGTTTTCAGTAGTGTTTGTGTATTGAATGTGTGGCCCGAGACAACTCTTCCCTTCCAGTGTGGCCCAGAGACGCCAGAAGGTTGGATGCCCCTGCGAGGATGTACAGGTGATGGTATTGCTACATGGGATGGCTGAAAGTTTACTGCCTGTTTTCCTCTAGGGCTTTTACGGCATCACAGCTCATGTTTAAGTTTTATCCATTTTGAGTTTATTCTGGTGGTGGTGTAAGTCGGTGATCTAGTTTCATTCTCATTATTTGTCTTAAGAGCCAAGTTCACAAAAATTTTGTTTTTCCATTTTTTTACCTTCTCCATTCTCTTCCTTTTTAAATCAGATATCAGTTCCTTAGATCTTACCAGAATCTTATACTTTCTTTTTTTTTTTATTTTTTTTAACTTTTTTATTGATTATGCCATTTCAGTTCTCCCATTTCCCCCTTCATTCCCCTCCACCCTGCA
>PVKM010002459.1:49355-64884 GCA_004027735.1 Carollia perspicillata | reverse complement strand
GGGGGGAAAGATGGCAGTTTTCTGTTTGTTTGTGTTTTGATCTGCTTCTGCACTAGAATACAAATCCCATGGGAACAGACGAAGTCCCCCTTTGTTACTAGTATTTGCCCAAACCCCAGACTAGTGCCTTGGCCTTTTTAGATAATAAGTATTTGTTGAGTGAAATAAGGGCAATTTGAGATCAGTGGTAATCTCAACTGCTTTTGCAAATTACGTAGAAGTTAAGTGAAAGGTTTAGGAAAAAGGCTTATTGAGTGGCAGCAAAACTACAAAGGAGGTTGGAAGGGATGAATACATCCACATGGTTAAGGGCTTTCCTTAAGGATTTAACTAAATCTTCTGTTTCCTGCCAGAGGGAACTGAAGTCTGTGCTGACCTAAGAGGACAGGGACTGGCAAGCCAGGTGAAACGGGTGAAGGCCTCTAGGGGGTCAGGGATGAGGTCACCCACACTCCACATTGGGGTGCAGACAGGGCAGAAGGAATGTGTCTCCAGGACTGCACTGAAAGACTAAGCCAGGAGACAGAGTAAAGCGAGTGAAGAACAAATTCCAAGAGTGAAAGATGGAGAGGTGCCCGAGTGACTGAGATGCTGGAGGCCCTGCTCTGCCGCCAGCAAAATGTGAAACTGATCATGAATGGGAGGAGAAGGTGGAGATCCATGTTGGAACAAAGCCTAGAACTGAGTGAGGAGGTTATCAGAAGTGTCATTAGCATCAACAAGGACTCTTCTCTGTATATCTAGATGATCTGCTTGTAGTTGTGGATTCCATGTCTGCAGAATGCCAACACCTTAAAATAATAAAAAAATTATAATAACTACATTTCCATTGCACTTTGTAATTCATATTATGGTGGTCAGTTTTTCTTATTTTCACCTCACATAGAGCCTTTTCTTAGTATTAATTGCAAACTCTATTCAGATATTTCCCCCTCTATGGCAAAACATCTAAAGACTGAAAGATGAAGAGGTCAAGCTGTGAAGTATTAAGTTATTATTTGTATAATTGGGAAATTGGACAATAAGTATGTCTCTTAGTTTTCAGCAAAGGCAGTTTCCCAACTTAAAGTGTATTTGTTAAAAACACTTATGATTTATCTGATTTGGAGCCTGAGGGCAGTAAGAATAAAGGGAGCATATAAAAACTATATGGGCTATTAAAAGAAAGCAAAGCCTTCAGAGATTGGGCCTCAGTTGCCTTCAAACAGCTACCTTGAAGTCATTTGGAGAACAAATATATACATCTGTCTTGGGTAGTAAAGTCCATCAAGCTATAGAAAAGCAGGTGCCAGCATGGAAAATAATCAAACTGCCATGGCCAAGAAGCAACAATTCAGTGGCTCTGAGACATGAAAAGAAAGTGACTGTATGTGTGCAAACATGATTTTAGTATCACATCCTCAATGCAAGCTGTGTCAGCCTTTCTTTTCCTGGTTGTACAAAATCCCCAAATAGTACTGATATATTTATTTTTCTTTTTAAAAAGAGATATAAAATTCTATATTGGTTGAAGTAACAAAAAATCCACTTATGCTCATGAAACTAAATGAGTTGAATTTTGCATTAAAGTTACAAAATGTATAAATTTATATCATTGCTCTTACTTTATAATAATATACTGGCTTATCTCATTTTTGTTGAAAGAAACTAATAATTTAATGTAAAACATAATTTAGAATCTAAAGTCCACAGTGAGAGCTGAAGTTATTAATAGAGTTTGAAGAATGGGGTGAAATTTGTGGAATTATAGCTATCACTAGACTTCATGTCCTAAGACATCACTTCTGATGGTGATTATAATATTTGTGGGTGGTTATGATTGAGAAGCAAATATGTGATCAGAATTTTAAGGTGATCATTTAACTTTTTAACTAACACACTCTTTTGAAAGTCCTGTTCTATTAGTAAGTGTGTATTACTACAGTAATTTTCCTTGAATAGATAATTATTTAATTAGGTATTTCTAAGAGATCTTACTTTTTCTAATTTATTATTTGGGAAGCAATGACTCAAAGGCCCAAAGAATTCTCATATCTAGATAGTGAGTAAATTAGGAGTAAAAGTAAAATCTCCCTTCTCTCAGCCAAGTTCTTGAACACAAAGCTGACAAATGCTTTCCTTAAAGAGGCAATTTATCAGGCTGATCAAATCATTACTGTTTTTATGTGTCAGAACATACATTTTTAATGATGTTTTACAGTAATATTTTGGATCTGATCTTCTTGTACCTTTTCTTTTTATAGTTTCTCCAATTTGGTTTGTTAAGCTGTAGCTCTTCCCATCCATGTTTTCCTTCTATCATGTATATATGCTAATAATGAAAATGATTATTGAAACAAACTCAGCTAAAGCCAAAATGAATTATATTCTTGTTGCCTTAAATACTAGTCCTAATTGAAAACTTACCCTAATCTCTCAGGTGTATTGTTCCTAGAAGACTTTTTAAAAATGTCTCATGTAATCACCTGCCTATAGTCACTAATGCCAACATGTAGGACCTGTCTCAGTTTTCGAAAGATCTCAAGCTTTGTTGGAGAGGAAAAACCATGGCTGCAATCAATACTCAAGTTGATCTGGCTGCTCCTGTAATTCTACTTTATGTTCTAGTTGTAGAAACTTAGTTTCTTCTTGGGATCAAGTATACCTTATGACTCAGTTTCTTACCTGGACTCTAATATTAGTCCCGATCTCAATAAGAAACCCAGCACATCAATGACTTCAGGACTGGGATTCTTATTTTCTCATGCCCCCATCTTTGCCACTTCAGACCTGATTCTGAACTTCACGCCCCATGCCTTAGGGCTGGCTTCTTGCTTCCTCATGTCTCTTGACAAGTAATAGCCTGTCTGCTTACCACATCTCAACACCATCTTGCCTTCCTGTAGGTCCCTTTTTTTTATGCCCTGTCTGCCAGCTGTGTCACCTTTACTGTAGCTCCTCAGGCTGGCCAGTTACCTGTCAGTTTCTCTCAACATAACTGACTTTTACTGTATGGCTGGACTTTCTCACCTGCCAGCAAATTTTCCACTAGTGAGTATACTTAGTTCTAGCCCCAAACTCATTAGGACTGGCCCCATCTTACAATCAAACCTTCTGTGAAGAGCCATTCAACAAAGAAAACTGTAATCCTTTATGATAGCTAACACTATCTGCTCCAAGATCTCTTTGAAGATGGCTATCACAATATTTAATATAATGTACTAGATATTTGTTCAGAATTTTCCACAAATCCCTTGTTCTCTCTGGAAATTGGATTCATATCTTCAGAATTCACTAGATATAAAAGCTATAAAATTTTAGATAAAATATGCACATTCTTTAAAAGTATATCTTTATTTTACCACATATAAAATACATCTATCAGAGAAAGTATGGCAACATTTCTGTTTAATTTATTAAAACATGTTATCTATTCAAATTAGTCATTATAAGCTTGTCATGTAGAAGATATCAATTTAAACACCACAAAAGAAAACCAGTGCCTTCATTAACATGACATTCAAATTAGTAGATGATCTACAAAGACAAAGAAAAACTATCAGAATTACACAGAGACTTTGTGCTTGCATCTTTCAATAGATTTTAAAAATTGGAGTTAAGTTGAATTTGATTCATGTATTCTACTTATGCTTGAAAATATTTTTATCTAGAAAAAAAAGAAGCTTTTTTTTCACACTATTTCCCTTAATCTGTGTCAGCTTCATTTATAATCTAACCTGATGAACGCATGTTACTTCATGCCTTCAAATCCTTCATGTCCTAAGACATCACATATTTCTCTCAAATTTATCCATTAACATCAATTGACATAAGACATGGGAAGTACAATACATGCATAGTAATGTGGTTCATGAGCACATTTCTATTTCTGAAACAGTTATTTTTAGGATGGCACTAGGAAAATAGTATCAAATAAAATGTAAATCTTCAACAAAAGCCCCCACCCCTATTTTCTAAGAAAACATTAGAAAGCAATAGTAATTCTTTTTGAGAGGCAGTATATCAAGTATTTTAATTTTGAGTCAGACAGAAATTGGTAAAACTACAGATTCTACATTATATTTGCTGTATGACCTTTGACAAATCTTTCCTCCATTTTATCCCTTATCTACATAACTACACTTTAAAAAAAAAATTGGATGAGCTACTTTATATAAACTGCTTAGCAGTGTGCTTAGTATGTGGAAAATGTTTAATTAACAGTAGCTGTTATTATCTTATTATCAATAATTTCTATATTCCTATAATTCTTCGCTTTTATTTTCATTTAACTTGTATTATAATATTCTGAAATTCCTGTAATCACACTCATTTTAATGTTTTATCACAGACTATATGTGTGGGGGTTTCTAATATTGTATCAAACAGTGGTATTTTACTTTTGCAAAAGGGTGTGTTGAAATATGTAGAAAAGATAAATGAGAACATTAGAAAAGGTGCATTTTAAGTAGTTTATTTCTTGAGAATACATTCAGAGCACAGGAAAATCTATTATTTCATATGCATTCTTTTGAACCCTCTAGCCCAGGGAGGCTGCAGGATCATTCATTATTTCCTACTGTTTCCACATCCATCACATCTTTTTCCTTTGCTTTCCATATGACCTCCTTAGCTTTTCTGATTATAGTTGTGAGCAGAACTAATCATGAATAAATTCAGATTTGGGACAAAGGAGAAGCACAGTGGCTGGGTATGTATGACCTTAGGTCCCCATAGCCTATGACCCTCAGGGTTTCTTATCTATCATGAGAAAAAATTTATTATATCCCAGCTGTGCAGAAGGCCACGGTGGGCATTAGAGAGAGAAAGTTAAATGGGCATGATCTTCCAGCTCTGGCAGACATATTTAGGTGTCGATTATGTAGCATTTATCAAATGCCCTCTTAGCCATCTCTGCCAAAACAAGTCAAGGAATCTGCTTTCGAAAACCCAGTGTCTCAATAAAGCCAAAAAGAAAATAGCCAGAGTAGATATACACAGGAGATGCTGGACACAGATTTATGCATTTTATGGCAAGGAAAGTAAACAAATAGCATATGATCCTCCTCTTTCTCTGTTGTAGCACTATGATATTGCTACTGCTGAGTTAAGATGTTGACAGTGGAGAGAAATTCAAAATAATGCAGTGTGAGAAACTTTTGCAAAATAGCCCCATCTCCCCTTTATTTCAGAAGCCCCTTTTTAGTTCTCATTCTCTCTGTAAGTCAGAAACTTGGATTAAACACAAAAATATTAAATTCTACATGTAATCAAATGGAAAATAAAGATTAGAAAATAAATAAATCAGGGAATACTTGAATAGTTTTAAAAATTATGGATTCAATTAAATTATAAGTGAAATTTTAGTATCAAATTTAAACATTGTTTATATATTTTATTTATATGTATCCTTATATTTTTCTTTGAACTGAAGAATTGTGAGATAATACTCAATATTAGCAAACACTATTTAAATACAACCACAGTGAGGTCAATTCCCTCATAAAGTAAAAAAAGAAGGAAAAAGAAAGAGAGGACTTTTGCATAGATTGATGCACTGTCTTGTTCTGGGTGACAAAATTATAAAAGCAGTGATTGATTGAATATCTATGGAAAACCCCCAGATTTAAGAATTGGCCAGAGGAAGAGAATCCAGAAGATAAGCCAGAGATAAAGTAGTCATACTGGTCAGAGGAGAGCCAGGAGTATGGAGGCCCAGGATACAAATTTCCTATTGCTCTTTTTAAAAATATTTTTCCTTTGTTATAAGAGCACTTAATATAAGATCTAGTCTCTTAGCAAATATATAAGCATACAAGTGCTGTATAACAAATTACCTCAAATTTAGAATTTTAAAACTGTATCTATTTATTGCATCACCATTATACTGGTCAGAAGTCTGAGCACAAGGTCCCACAACCTAAAATCAAAGTATTGACCAGGTTGGTCTATTATCTGGAGACTCTTGGGAAGAATCTGTGTATAAGCCCTTTCAAGTTGTTTGCAGAATTCAATTCCATATAGTAGTAAGACTGAGGGCCACATTTTCTTACTGGCTGTTGGCCAGGGGCCTCTCTCAGCAAGTTAAGACTGCTCACATTCTTTTCCACACATGCTCTCTTATCCTACAGGCCATCTTTAAATAAGCATTGGTGAATCAATTCCTTCCCATACTTCGAATCTCTATGACTTCTCTTTCTGCAACCAGCTGGAGGAAACTCTGCTTTTAAAGGGCTCATTTGATTAAGACAGGCCTTCCTAGATAATCTCAGCTAACTTGAGACTTTGAATACACCTGCAAGATTTCTTCACAACAGTCCCAAGATTACTGTTTGATTGAATAATCAAGGGGGAGGAACCTTGGGGCGGAGGCATCTTTAGCATTCTGCCCACCACATCCAATAACCAAAAAAAAATTTAAGAACAAATAGATAAACCAAGTATAAATAGCTATGACAGGTTAAAGAATATCAAGTACTAAGTAAAATACACTGTATTATTAATCTGGTGGAGCAGGACAATTTTGGAGTGTGCATTTATGGTAGATAGATAGCATTATCTGCCCCTTCTGGATTAGGCCATGTGATAGGTCAACACAGCAGCAAGACTTGACATGTCCCCTTCATATCATAAAGAGCTGAGGTCCAAATCTTCATATATACCAAAAGTGAATTTCTTAGTCACCAGGTCATAACTCATCTCCATGAAGCTTTACAGCTACTAGTATACGAACTCAACTTTTTTGTTTCTGTGGACCAACCTTGCTACCAGAGGCCACTCTGGAGCAAGTTAATTCTTACCTCTGAATAATATATGAACTAGGCTTATTAATTAAGATACAAATTGTTAGGTTACATAAAAATATAAAATTTCAGCTACATGATCTTTATAACATATGTACTTAAAACCCAAGGTGATGTAAAGATTGAAAATTTAAAAGTTAATAAATATATACCAGGCAAACACTAATGAAATTACAGTTGAGTCAGTTACACTAATATCAGAAAAAATAAACTTCAGCAGGGTAGATTTGGTATATGTTAAATATAAATAATATATTTATATATAGAAAAATGTCACTTTTTGAAGAAGGTGGTCAAATGCTAATTTTTATATGTGGTAAAATACTCTTACAATATGTGAAGCACAATTGGCCAGAACTACAAATTGAAATAGACAAATCCAGCAACACAGTAGGATATTTTAATGTAACTCTCAGTTTCTGACAAATCAAGCAGACATAATAGTAAAATATAGAAATTTTGAATAATAAACTGTGAACACGTTTCACTTAATGGCCATATGCAGACATCTGCAGCAACAAATGCAGAATAACTTAAATATGTACTCTACATTTAGAAAAATGACCACCTAATTCTTAAAGCAAGTCTCAAAGAAATGTCAAAGAAGTGGTTTGATACAGCCTATTTTTTAAATAGCTTATTGAAAAAAAATCATAATATAAATGTTAAAAAATATATACAGAACTAACCAATAATAAAATGCTGTATATCTAAAAATGGCATGTATTGTACACTGTGAGAATATTTTAAAATATCAGATATCTAAATGCTAAAATAAAATTGTATTAGTATTAAAACAAAATATGGATGAATTCCTTTAATATCTCACAAGGATAAAAAATGCCTTACTATGATTCAAAATCTAGAAGCAAAAAGGAAAATTATTGATAAGTTTAATAACATTTAAAATGTGCATGGTATAAATAAAAAAGGAGAGAAAGAATATAAATGATGAAGTTGGATAAAATAGTCACACCTTACTTACATTATATATAGAAAGCAAATAGCACTATTATACAGGGTCTGGCACAAATAAGACCCCTTTTTATTATAAAATCTCTTATTACAAAATCATAAGCATGTAATTCTGTAACATAACAATATCACACTCAAGCTCACCACATGACATTTTAGGTGAAATGTTCAAATTAAAACTATAAATTATTACACCCGTATTATTATACTACCCACAACAATCAAGTAGGTATTACTTCTGCCAGACCCTGTATAAAGAAATTCTGAAAAATAAAAAGAAAAATCCCAAAATTTTCTGGAAAAAGTAGACAAATGATATGGAAAATAATTCACATGATTAAGGACAATGGCCCTGAATCACATGAAATAATCACATACATAACAAAAGAAATACAAATTGAAATTACACTGAGGTATCATTTCTAACCTTGGCAAAACCAAAGAACTTTGACAACATACTCTGTTGTTAAGGCTGTGAGAAAACAATAATCTTCACACTGCTAGTGGAAATGCAAATTATTGACTAGTGAAATTAGACATTCATTTACCCTTTGACTCAATAATCCTACTGCTAGGTAACTATCCCTAAGATGCATGCACAGAAATATGAAATGACTTATGCACAAGACTATTTATTTCTCTACCATTTGCAAAAGCAAAACAGATGTAAAACAAAAGAAATACGTTACACCTTTTGGGTATCAAAGATGTGGGAACTCATATACACACTCATTCATATACATATATATTTGCTAATATTTTCAAAAAGAAACATTAGGAGGATAAGCCAAAAATTTAATGAAAAGAAATACTGAACTTTTAGAGGGGAAGAAGACAAAAAAGAGATGATGGGAAGAACAAAGACAAAAGCTAGATATTTTCTAATGTTCCTCGTTTTATAATTTTGACCTGAGAACCATATTTATGTATCTATTTGAAAGAAAATAGTGAAACAATGAGTTTAAAAATAAGATTTTGTCTGTATATACCTATGTAAATCCAAAAATAAAGATTGCTAAATCTTAAGTTGCAGCTAGTGGTCCTGTTATTAAGTTCAATGTTGGTATAATTTTATTTTATTTATCTAAATTTTTGGATACCTAAACCTGGGATCAAACCAAAAGTTACCATAAAATTTTAAACATATTATAAATATACACACATACTTTCCTATACACAAAGTAGATGAAAGAATATAAGTAATTACACTAATATCATTAGGAATCAAGATTTTTAGTATAAAAGATAAGATAAGGATATAAAATAGTTAAATAAAATCCTATGATTTCCATTTAAATTTGGGAAATTAGAATTACTTAAATCTGTGAACTCAGAATTTATTTACTTATTTTCTCAGAAAGTATTTTCCCTCAAACTTATTTCTGTTCTGTGTAAGAGTTTGTGGAAGACCAGCTTAAGGCTGCTCGGTGGTTGTTCCTACCCATTTCGTGGCCTGAGCGGTGGGGCCTGCAGGACAGTCTTCGGTAGGAACCGCTGTACAGGTGCAGAGGGTGCCTGTGCCTTTGGACCAGTCCACAATCTCAGGCTGAGCAGCAGTGAACTCGGGAGCCGGGGCAGTCCATCCACCCTGAAATTCCTCCTTGGTCACAGCCTTTCTGGTGATGACCTGTTCTCCCTTCGCCGTCTCTTCGGGGTCTCTGTAGTAGACCTCAGGCAGGACCTCCCACGGGTGTTTACTGGAAGATGGTATCGCACATGCGCAGTGCTTCCCAGGCCCTCATGCACCACATTGGACCCACTGAGTGGGCCCCCTTGTTGTTGCAAAGGACGGCAATGTCCACCTAGAGCAGAGGAGAGTCTCTGTTACACAGAGCAGTGCTATAGGCAGGTTAACCTAAGACACGTCTGTGAGAGGCTGGTGGTCATCCTGGGATCAGTGGTCACCAGAAGTCCCCACTCTGGGAGGTCTGCTAGGATGTGGTTAGTGAAGGTGCCAGTACTGAAGTGGCCTGCAACAGGTGGCCTCAGGGGCAGCAGCAAACTGCTCAGCTGGCTGGCCAGTGTTCCTGGACAACATGACACTGACATCAGCAGGGTTTTCAATGGCAGCAATGGCAGGAGCTGCCATCAGAAGCTTCTCCCAGGTTCTCTTCAGATTATGATGCAGATGCCATCACTTTTCCTTTTGTAGATGTCCTGGTTAGAGGTCAAAGTTGATGCCACTTAAGTAAGTCCTTGCTGCAAGGAATTTGAGGATATCTTCCTCCTTCATTTGCAGGACATCAAGGGCTCCAGACATTGTGAAGTTTCCCTTTCTAGGAGGAAAACAGAACAATACCATATGGATTCCTCTCAGGGTACCATGAGAAGGTAGAATTTATTTTTCTCACTCTAAAGTAAGTAAAATACATGTTTCTTAGCTCTCCACTGAAATGCCGAAGAAACTGTGACAACCCAGTAGAAAATGCAAACCTACCACCCAGATATGTTTTCTAAATATAACTTTCCACTAAAAAAACTACCAGGGTGCCTTGGAGATATGTGTTATTCCAAGTTATGACCAGAAATATTCACAATGAGCTTGGTCACCTTGTCAAATCAGAAATCCTATATTTAGACTCTCTCACATACTATACAAGAATACAGGAGGCAACTTGGACTCCCATTAGCCAAACATAGGGCAACGAGCTTCGAAAAGAAGTACTGAAATGTATCAAATCTATTAAAATCAATAATAACACTGATTATCATAATTTTGCTTAAACATACAGTGTTCTTTTCTTGAGATTCTACTTAGGTAACCAGTTCATTATTAAGGAAATTCATACATAAAATAAAATAATCAATAGGAATGACATGGCACTACTATTGAGATATAGTAGTGCTTGTAAAGTACGCACTACTTATGAAATATTCTTGCCAAAATAAAATAAAATAAACTGAATCAACTAGACTTCTAGATTTAACAAACAGTTACATAAAATTTTGACAAGTAGGAAAAAAATATGAGGATTTTAAACACAAAAACCAGAATAGTATATGAAAACTAGAATAAACAAAAAATATGGAAGTTAGGACATAATAAATATAAAACCAGAAATTAATGAAATTCAAGACAAATACACAATGGAGAGAATCAGCAACACAAAAGGTGATTATTTAAAAAAAATAAAATCGCACAGGTGCTGGCAAAACTAATCAATAACCACAGCCCCAGATAAAAAAGATAAGAGGGAGGACATAAGTAGAGATAAAACTCAGATTGCAAGAAAAAAAATGAAGAATTTTATGAAAATAACCTTGAAAATTTAAACAAAATATTCAATTTCCTAGAAAATAATGTTATAAAAATTGACTAAAGAAATTATCTAATAACAAATAAATTGAATCAGTATTTTCAAATGTAAAATGATAACAAACAGCAGGTGTAAGTGGTATTTTATGCAAATTCTACCAAACTGAAAAAGATAAATCTAATCTTACAAACCAGTTTACAAATAATAGAGTGCAGGTGGCAAACGCAAGGCCTTCAGGCTGAACCTGGCCCTCAACCTTGTTTTATCCGGCCCGGCACTTTGTTTCTGCCCAGCGGCAGTGCCAAGCTCCTTGTTCCTAGTTAATGAGTAGTTACATTTATACAGTCCAAAAATTACATTCAGCCCTTTGAAGGCAACTATGAGGCTGATGTGGCCCCTGCTGAAAATGAGTTTGAACCTCCTGTAATAGAGGGATGAAAAATCCTCCTATCTACCTGTCAATCTCTGATTGACAGCACTAAATATAGTCAGATAATGGTAAGACTTACTTGTCTCTAGTAATTATAACAGACCAGAGTATTATACGATATTTAACTGGCATCAAGCTACAGAGCATTAGACAGGTGAGAGTTAAAGAATAGATTATTTTGACAAAGCTGACCACGGTAAAGGATACCAAAACTTAGTGAAAATCTTAAGTATGATGTAACTAGTTAATCTTTATCATTAAAATAATGAGACCAGGAGGTCAGATTTGAATTCTCTTAATGGGCACAACTACATGGTGTGGCAAAAGCAGGTTTACAGTTGTGAGTATATGAAACAAGGAGTTTATAATTGTATTATTATGTATTAATGATTGTGTTATTTTCCATACAAACAACTGTAAATCCACTTTTGCCCCACCTTGTATATCCTGTACCCCATTCAAGAAGTAATTAGTTGATATTCAGAACCTACACCTTTGACTAATCTTCCTGACACTTGGATTGTTTCCAACCTAAATACCAAGAGGATCATAGCTATAAACTTCCCAAGTCTGCTTGGTGAGGCAGAATTACTGTTTCATTAGAATGACTTTCTAAAAGTGAAAACATTCTGCCAAAAGTGTATAAACATTTTAACTATATGGACAAAATTTGTTAACATTTCATTCAGAGCACCTGTAATACTGCATGCCGTAAATAGTAGTATATGAGACTAATTTCCCCACAGTATGTTTATAGCAGAGACAGCTAGTTAACTCCCCAATATCTATTCTCTACTTCACTAACAGAAAACGCATTCTGTTCCAGATGGCAATGTATTTAGCCTGAAACTGTATTCCCCAAGGCCCTTGGGCCTAGGAGTGAGCAGTGAGATGGAGCATAAATCAGGCAAAACTCCTGGATATTTTCCATCATTCCTTCTTTTCTGGCCTGGAACCAGGACATGAGGTTAGGGCTACAGTAGGAATCTTAGAACCAGAGGAAAAACTGCAAATTAAAATCACTTACTAAAGTTTAGTTTAGTTATCGTGATTACTAAAGATCGTGATCCTATTCAGTTCCAAAGTTTCAGTTTAGTTATCATGATGTAATCTCATAATTACTGAAGATCATGATAACTTTGAAACTACCAAACAGGCCCTGAATTGCATACACATGTAACTTATGTTAGGTTAGAAGAATAATAAACCTCTATTTTATTAAAGCATTTATTATACATCTTCTCATAACAAACTTTTTTAAAATCATGTTTACAAAAATAGTTATTATTAGTTTAATTTTGAGTTCTTTCAGGGTTTAGCACCAATTCCTCTATTCCAGGTTTATACATTTGTGAGCTCTTTCCTCTGTCCTATCCAGTTTCAAAGTTTTTAATAAATCCCACATGTTAGGATTCATAGACTTGTATCTCTCTCCGAGAACTCTCCTCAGAAATGCAGCCCCAACTTCTTTCTTGAAATTTGAGATTTTCATTTAAATGACTCAAAGGATACACTTTTAAAAATTCCCTACACTGAACGTGTAACCTCCCCAACACTGAACCCACCTCTTTGAACATGTTTAGCTTTAGTGAAAAGTATTAATGTCCAATACATTGTACACATGAAATACCTAGTATTTAGTTTAGCACATTTTTAAGAGGCCCACTTTTGCCATCCCCATCACCACCACTCTAATTCACCATCTCCGGAAGTGTTCAAATAAAATAGCCCCATAGATTCTTTCCCTATATCCATATTGTATAAATTGTTCTCTTTTCATCTACCCCTCAACCACTGTCAACTTCTAAAAATTATAATCTGAATATGTTCCCACACACACACATATTTAAATCAATAAATGGCTTCCCATGCTTTATCAGATAAAGACCACAAACATTAATATGGCCTGTAAGGCCTGCATGCTCCCTGGCTCCTATCACTTCCCATTTGTCATGTGGCATATGAACCTCTTTTCTTGTCTATAGTCACAGTGATTTCTTTCAGTTCCATGACCATGTTGTTGCTATTCCCTCTGAATACACTTTTCACTTCATCCCAATAACTTTAATTACTCCTACCCATTCCTTTTTTACTGATTTTAGAGAGAGGAAAGGAGAGAGAGGGGAGCGAAGATGGGAGAGAAGATAGGAGACAGAGACAGAGACAGAGACAGAGACATCAGTTTGTTGTTCCACTTATTAATGCATTCATTGGTTGATTCTAGGATGTACCCTGACTGGGGATCTAACCTGCAACCTTGACATATTGGGATGATGCTGGAACCAACTAAGCCACCCAGACTGGACCACTCCTACTCACTCTTCAGTTCTCAACTCAATGAAAACTCACTCAGGTATCCTTGATTTTATCTATGGCTCCTATCTCTTAGTTATACACTCTCTAGTACTGCATAAATACAAGTACCATTTTGTACCAATATGTGAAATTTGGCCCATCTTTTTATCCTGAGTGCCTACCATAGTGTCTGACTATAATAATTGTACTACAGATAGCTCTCATTAAGTGTTTAATCAATAAATTAAAAATTAATCCATATTTATGTTGGCTAGAATATATCTTCAAGGGTTTCTTATGAGACAACATGGGTGGTTCACTTTCTTCACCCTATGTATGTGACTGACAAACCACCTGGCATATAAATTTTTAGTTCCGTTCTCTCTGAAAATATTGTGAATTCTATTCAACTCTCTTCTGTACTTATTGTTGCAGAGGTTTCAAAGGTCATTTTTTTATTCCTTTGTGTAAAAGTGTCATTTTATGCCTCCTGGATTGTAAAGTTATTTATTTTTTCTGGAAATGCTTTATGAATTCTGTAGAATGAGAGGGGTTTTTTTAAAGAAACAGTTTGTCTTTAAGTCAAGACTTTCTTTAGTTGTATAGTGTTTTCTTAAAGTATATCTCGCACTGACTTTCTTTTGTATCCTTTGGTTATGATCTCTTCCTAAAGAACATAAATTTTCTGGACTTGGGGGGGTGGGCTGGGATGGGGGTAAAAGGCAGAAAACTGTACTTGAACAACAATTAAAATAAAAACATAAAAAAGGAAAGAAAAAATAACATAAATTTTCTTATTCTATCTTCCCATGTCTTATCTTATGGGTTGTAATTGTCTTTTTCTTTTTCTGTTATTTTATATTCCAAGTTAGTATCCTAGATTTGTCCTCCACATGATGGATCTACTTTCTGAAACACCATCACTACACTTCATTATATCTAAGACTGAATTTCAGTCTGCAGTGTTAAATCCTTTGACATGTATCATCAGCTCATTGTATTCTCATTATTTCTTCCTGACACAGATCAAGTCAATTTTCATCATGGTTTCTTGTGTTTTCAGCATAGCATTCAAAGTTCTGAGAACATTAATAGAATATCAACTTCCTAAAACTAATTTCAGTTCATGTGGTGCATCTTTCTTCAAAAGTTTGGGTTTTGTTTTCTTATGTTATTATTGTTGCTTCTGCAATGTGCAGCATCCATGCAATAGAAATTATAAAACTTCATCTGGTGTTATGTTGGTATCAGGTCTAAGTCAGTGAATTTGCCTTTCTACTAATAGCCAGGGCATTGCTATTAGAATTATTTTATTAACTTGCTAAACAAAGAGATAACTGACTAGCCTATAATATAACTGGTGCAAAATGATTTTTACCATTGTTATTTTGTAATTGCATCTGTTTTATGTAAATTATCTGGCCTAAGGAAAGATACCTTGGTTTCACTGCTTGGGTTCTCTTAAGAATTTTTTGCTTTCATTAGCAGGGATGGTACAAATAAAGAAGTACATTTTCCCATTTTCCATAAGACACCATTTTTCCACAGCTCTCTCAACTGAGAACAGGACTTATTGGAGAACAAGAGACATGAGTGGGGCAGATGATAAAGTTCTCCTTTTTTTCCAGAAGAGTGAAACAATTTAACAGATAAATGAATAAAAGTTGCCATGCCCCCTTCTTCCCTCTGTATCTCTATTGTCCACCCCATATTCTCCATCATGACCTCACCTACATTTTATCTTTTTATATTTTTTATTGTTGTTCAAGTACAGTTGTTTCTATTCCCCC
>PVKM010002459.1:0-49255 GCA_004027735.1 Carollia perspicillata | reverse complement strand
GATTATATGATATTTGTCTTTTACCTCCTGGCTTATTTCAGTTAGCATAATGCTCCTCAGTTCTATCCATGCTGTCACAAAGGGCAGGAGTTCCCTCTTTCTTTCTGCTGTGTAGTATTCTATTGTGTAAATGCACCACAGTTTTTTGATCCATTCACTTACTGATGGGCACCTAGGTTGCTTCCAGCACTTGATTATTGTAAATTGTGCTGCTATGAACATTGGGGTACATAGGTTCTTCTGCATTGGTGTTCCAGTATTCTAAGGATATAATCCCAGCAGTGGAATTGCTGGATCAAAAGGCAGTTCCATTTCAGTTTTCTGAGGAAATTCCATACTGTTTTCCTCTGTGGCTGCACCAGTCTGCACTCTCACCAACAGTGTATTAGAAAACATCAGCAAAATGAAAAGGGAACCAAATGTATGGGGAAATATATTTTCAAATGATACCTTTCAAGGGTTTGATCTCCAAAATATATAAAGAACTCACACAACTTCACTCCAGGAAGGCAAACGATCCAATTAAAAAAATGGGCGAAGGACCTGAACAGACACTTCTCCAAGGAGGGCCCAGGGACAATTGAGAGGATGCTTAGCATCACTAGCCATCAGAGAGATGCAAATTGAAACCACAATGAGATACCAGTTCACACCTGTCATAATGGTCATCATAAACAAATCAACAAAGAACAAGTGCTGGTGAGGTTGTGGAGAAAAGAGAACCCAGTACACTTTAATTGATGGGAACACTTCTTTGAGTTTTATAGATTAGAGATTCCTCATTTCCAATGCTGTTGAAAGTTTGAAACTTTTTGAAAGATTTATTGTGTATTTTAATGGTTGAAGAGCAAATTATTAGTCATTATCTGCCATAATAAATTGAAAATCCCTAAATAATATCTGCAATGTTCTTAAAGGGAAAATTATTATATCCAAAGATTAACTGACAAGGATTCTTTTACTGTAGAATAAATGGAATGTTTAGACGACCTACCAGTATTTGAAGTTTTTTTGTTTTTGTGCTTTCAATTGAATTTTTAATATAATATTTTATGTTCATGTTAATGGTCCAAATACCAATTAGAATGTTAACATGTACTACACATGACAAAATATATACTCATAGGCAATGTCAGATCTTTTGTTTTATTTAATCAACTGTACAAGAATTAATTCAGCTGACATTCGCTAGAAAATAAATGTTTGATCAATCTGAACTATTGATGGTGAAGTAATACGACCTAACAGCTTATTTTCATGCTGGAAATTTTTTAATTGAACCCACCACACAGAAGGCACAGCTTCCCAGAAGTTAAAATTTAACTTTTGGCCCTGGCTGGCGTAGCTCAGTCAGTTGAGCACAGGCCTGCGAACCAAAAGATCACGGTTCGATTCCCAGTCAGGGCACATGCCTGGGTTGCAGGCCAGTTCCCAGCAGGGGATGCACGAGAAGCAACCATACATTGACATTTCTCTCCCTCTCTCCTTCCCTTTTCCTCTAAAGAGAAATAAATAAAATATTTTAAAAAATAAAATTTAACTTTTGCATGTATTTAATTATTCCTCTACACTAAGTGATTTCAATGACCTCTTTCTCAATAGGGGAAAATGTTGCACTTCTCTTACCAACGCATGCATAGCACATATCCTAAAAGAAAACTTTTGTTACTACAAATGAACTTAAATGTATGTAATAATTTTGTGGGAATTTTGTCATTATTCAAAATTCATGGTTGTTCATGCATGCAAGGTAGAAAAATATTTCTTTTCCAAATTGATATTGTTTTCTGGAGGATTTTGGTAGAATAGGTATATGAGTAATGTAACAACCATTTCAGAGTTTTTAAAAGTGGAATTTTATGGGTTAGAAATTGATGATATTTATTTATAATGTATATTTTATCTGATTAACAACAGAATTTGAGATAACCTATAAAAATACACAAGAAGTTACTAAAATGGAAAGAAAAAACTTTAAAAATTGTTAAATTCGTAAGAAGGTAAGATAGTAATGACCTGGGGTAATAGTTTCTGCCATTTATTAAACATTACATTTTGCTAAACCAAAATAAAAACAAAAAATCATATGCATCTCATAAACTAATAAAAGGAAACTTCAAAGTGGAGATACTTTGACCAGTTTAAAAGTTTCTTATATTATCATAGTATTAAATGGACTTAGATAAGGCCCATTTATTTATTCATTCATTCATTTCATTCAGTTCATTTAATTTACATGTACTGAACATTTACTATGCACCAGACACATTTATTAACTAGTGAGTTTTGGCAGGAAAATAATACAGGGTGGGACAAAAATAGGTTTACAGTTTTGAGTACACAAAACAGTTTATTTTTGTATTATTATTAATTATTATATTATTTTTCATACTAACAACTGTAAACCTGCTCTTGCCCCACCTTGTATACAGACAAAAATCACTGAACTCATGAAGCTTATAGTTTAGTAAGGAAAACAGAAAATTAACAAATAAAAAGATATTATGTGTTGATAATCGCTAAGAAGAAATGTGTAAATACTGCAGGTTAGGGATGGCAGTGTGAATTTTTAAATTAATATTATAAAGAACCTTATTGTCCCCTAAATGAGATAAATTAATTTCTCACCTCTAGTAATTTTCTCTGTCAGCATTTGTCTTACAAGTAGCTTTGAATTCATTCACCTGCCTTAGCAAGTGGTTGATTGTGATGGGGCTCCGCCCACAGAGCCCCCACTGCGCCCCCCAACCCCCGGCCGCCACAGATGAAAATAATGCTACTAAGACATGATCTGCTTGGGGAGAAAAGGTGGCCGAGGTGAAAGGAGAAGGGCCATGAGTCCTTACCTCAAATGGTATTTATTATGTTCGTAACAAACAGGGATACAGGTAAAGCTCATCAATCAATGTCAGGCAGCAAGGATCAAACAATAGATAACATTTCAAAGAAACCTGAGGGCTTAATCTGAGTCAGTGTCTTTCAGGTAAGTGGGTTGCAAAAACTGTAGGAGACATGCTCATTTCCTGCCTGGACCCTTATCATATGGATGAAAGCACTCTTAGCAAAGCAGGCTTCACAGGATTTTATGAAATCTTTCCTATGCCTGATCACCCCGGAACCCGCTCTAGCCAGGAGAGGGATGCACCTCCTCCCCATCATAGATTCAGGCTTAAGTGGATTAGAGGCAGGAAGCACTCCTCCCAAACAGAAAGGGGACTCGGGTATGTCAAAATAGCCAGGGGGGTGAGGGTCCTTTGCCCTCACTTGCTGCAGCCCCCACTGAGTCCTTCCTAGATGGCCTCCCACATGATCATGTCTGCTTAGGTTGCCCCTCCTCTGAGGGGTCTTACCCATGGACTCTGACTAACCGACCAAGCATTGGGGGCTAGAGATGGCAGAGACAGCCCTCTTGCCAGGGAGATAAGCTTTGTTTCCTCAGTGGCTCACAGTTTGGAAGTCACTCACTCAGCCTTAGCCATGGTGGGTGGTTACAACTCCTGAAACCAGGCAGAATGGTTCCCAACAATTCATGAAGATCCCAGGGTTCCAAATTACAGAGTATGGTATACACACTTCATGTGGGAAATGTGTAAGTGTGAGTGCATTCCACCCTGACCAGAAGAAAATTTAAGTATTGCTCCTATGGGGGAAAAATTCTGACTGCCTTTGTGCAACACCACTTCCCAGTGGCCTGGCAGGTTTAAGTTAGCTGCTAAATGTGCATTGAAACAACCAAATTGCTGCGCCAGCTCCATTAGTATTCACAATATGACCTCTGGAAAATATCTTCCAAAAACAAGTTTGGCTTTGGCAGATTTACTATTATTCTGCCATTTCTGGAAGTAACTGAGAAAATGGGATCAGTTAATTTCTAGGAACAGTTCCTGGTTCATGACATTAGGACCATTTAATCTATGTTCAGAATGCCTGTCATCTTTTTTGTCATCACAGAAGGATACACATGTAATTAATCCAAAATCTGAACCAGGAAATTTAAATAGTATAACTCAGAGTAAAAGGAGACCAAAATCTAGCCTTGTTTTCTATTCTATGACATTGAGTCCTTATGGGATTACCCATATGAATTCTTCTGTTTATATAAAAATGAAACTTTAATAAACACAAAATGCCTTACATGGGTTGCAATATTTAAAAAGTTAAAATAACACATAAATATAAAATGAACATATTTTAAATATTTTATTCAATTAATTCAATTTTATTCAATTAATTAATGAGAAAAACCACTAAAATAGTAAAACCTGCTCCAAGAGCATTTGATGAGCAGGGATTTATATAGTCTATCAAGAATGCCATCTAAAAATTAAAAGCTTTATAGAGTAGGACTGCTAAATTAGATATATAACTCATTACCGTCCCTCATTATTGTCAAATCATAACCATCACAGTCATCTTTTTCATGAGGTATAAATTTACATAACACTAAATAACTTAATCATGCCTGGGTTCTCACCAAGTAGTAAATAGCAAAGTGAAACAAAGTTACATTCCCCTAGAATATTATATTATCCTTGGGTGATCTTATTAAACGATGTCTCAAAATAATGTCGAAAAAACATGCCATCTCTCTTTCTGTTTTTTTTTTCAATTTTAATAATTTTCTTTTTTTATTAAATTTATTGGGGTGACATGGTTAATAAAAGTATGTAGGTTTCAAGTGTATAATACTGAAACATGATCTGGACATGGTACTGTACACTCACCACCCAAAGTCAAACAATCTTCCATCACCACATATTTGCCCTCCCCTGCCCTCTGCCCTCTGGTAACCACCATATTATTGTCTGTGTCTATGAGTTTCAGATTTATATCCCACATATGAGTGAAATCATATGGTTCTTTGCTTTTTCTGACTGACATTTCACTTTTCATGATATTCTCAAGGTCCATCCATGTTGTCACAAATGGCAGTATTTCATCTTTTCTTATGGCTGAGTAGTACTCCATTATATACATGGACCACATCTTTATCCAGTCATTTATAGAAGGACACTTTGGTTGTTTCCATGTCTTGGCCACCATGAATAATCCTGCAATGAACATAAGGGTGTGTATATCTTTGCAAATAAATGTTTTCGAGTTTCTTGAGTTTCTGCGTTTCTCGGTAGATACCTGGAAGAGGGATTGCTAGGTCATATGGCAACTCTCTTCTCAATTTTTTGAGGAACCACCAGACTGTTTTCAATAGTGGCTATACCAGTTTATAGTCCCACCATAAGTGAATGAAGGTTCCTTTTTCTCCACAACCTCTCCAACACTTGTTATTACTTGACTTGATAATAATGGCCATTCTAATAGGTATAGGTGGTATCTCATTGTAGTTTTGATTTACATTTCTCTAATAGCTAGTGAAGTTGCAATTGCAATAAAAGAATAGAATACCTAGGAATAAAATTAACAAAAGATATGAAGGAACTATATTGAAAACTACAAACCATTATGAAAAGAGATTGAAAAAGACACAATGAACACAATATTCTGTGTTCATGGATTGGAAGAATCAACATAGTTAAAATGTCCATATTACTGAAAGCAATATACAGATTTAATTCAGTCCCCATCAAAATCCCAATGCCATTCTTTAAAGATTTAAATAGAACCACAAAAGACCCCAAATAGCCAAAGGAACCCTGATAAAAAGAGAACAAATCCAGAGGTATCACACTATTTGACTTCAAATTATACTGCAGAGCAACGATAATCAAAACAGCATGGTATTGGCCAAAAAAAAAAAAAAAAAAAAAAGACACACAGATTATTGGGCCAGAATTGAGAGCCCAGAAATAAAACCACATGTATATGGGCAAATAATTTTTGACAAAGGAGCCAAAAACACACAATGAAGAAAAGAAAGCCTCTTCAAAATATGGTTCTGGGAAAGTTAGAAAGCCACATGCAGAAGAATGAAACTAAATTACAGTTTGTTCCCATGTACAAAAATTAATTCAAAATGAATCAAAGACCTAAATATAAGACCTGAAACAATAAATTACATAGAAGAAAACATAGGTATTAAAGTTATGGACCTTGGTCTTAGACAGGATTTTATGAATTTGACCCCAAAAGCAAGGGAAGTAAAACCAAAAATAAATGAATGGGATTATATCAAACTAAAAAGCTTCTGAACAGCAAAAGAAAACACCAACAAAACAAAAAGGCAGCCAACCAATGAGAGGAGATATTTGCAAACAGCAAGGGGTTAATATCCAAAATTTATAAAGAACTCATACAACTCAATATCAAACAAACAAACAATCCAATTAAAAAATGGGCAGAGGACCTGAACAGAAACTTTTCTGAAGAAGATATACAAATAGCCAACAGATATATGAAAAGATGCTCAGCTTCAATGATTTTCTTAAATCTCTCCCCATCTTAGTCCAGACTGAAACAACAAATAAATAAACTGAGTGGCTCAAATAACCATTTATTTCTCACAATTCTGGAGGTTGGGGAGTCCAAAATCAGAGTGCCATCATGGCCAGTTTCTGGAGAAAGCCCCCTTCTTGGTTTTCATATGGCTATTATTTTGCTGTGCCCTCATATGACAGAAAGACAGATCATTTCTCTCATGGCTCTTCTTATTAGGGCACTAATCCCATTCATGAGGGTTTCAACTTCATGACCTAATTACCTCCCAAATACCTCATCTCCAAATACTATCACATTGGGGATTAAGGTTTCAACATAAAATTTGCAGGGTGTGTGTGTGTGGGGTGCATACATTCAGCTCATAGCATTACTCGTTTTAGTTTAAAATTGTCTCCAAATATTGATCAGAAAAAGGATGGCCTTATAGTTTGGACTGATTCTTTTCATAGATGTAATAAGAGATGTTAAATAATCAAATAAACATCCTTGATTATGGACGTCCTTGATATGGTAGATTCTTTTAATTTTTTGAGGAAACTGCATATTATTTTCCACAGTGGCTATACCAGTCTGCATTCCCACCAATAGTACACAAATATTCCCTTTTTTCCACACCCTCCTCAACACTTGTTATCTCTTGTCTTCTTTATGATAGCTATTCTAACAGGTGTGAGGTGATGCCTTGTGGTTCTTGTCATGCATTTCCCTGATGAATAGGGACGTTGATTATCTTTTCATGTACCTGTTAGCCATTTGTATGTCTCCTTTGGGAAAATGTCTTTTTACTTCCTCTACCCATTTTTTAATTGGATTGTTTGTGTTTTTGTTGTTGTTATTGAGTTGCATGAGTTATTTATATATTAAGATATGTAGGATATGAGGGCGATCTGGCTGTGACATCTGTCACCCAATTGATCACCAGGGTTGATTTGGCTGATCTGTCTGGCTAGGCGGGTGTCCCCTTCCTCCTTCACAGATCCATGTGCATCCCTCCCAAAGCTGCGTGCTTCATCGAAGATGACCTTCCCAACTAGAGGAGAGGACCAGTCTTCAGTCAAGGGTATACGAGTAGCTGCACTCCCCTGCTAGAACCTCCAAACAAGCTCTCAAGATATATAAAGATGTTATATATGTTTATATATTATATATAATATATTATATATCGTTTATACCTAATATAATATATAATATATAATATAATAATATATTCCATTATATATTTTATATTATATGATATATAATATTGTAATATATAGTATATAGTATATCTTTATATATTATATGTTATATATCTTTTTATATATTATATATTAAGATGTTAACCCCAGGCCCTGGCTGGCGTAGCTCAGTGGATTGAGCACAGGCCTGCAAACCAAACGATCGCGGTTCGATTCCCAGTCAGGGCACATGCCTGGGTTGCAGGCCAGTTCCCAGCAGGGGACGCACAAGAGGCAACCATACATTGATATTTCTCTCCCTCTCTCCTTCCCTTCCCCTCTAAAGATAAATAAATAAAACCTTTATATAAAAAAAGCTGTTAACCCCATATCTGATATATGGTTTGAAAATATTTTCTCTCATTCTGCAGGGTGCTTTTTCATTTTGTTTATTTTTTCTTTTGCTGTGCAAAACTTTTAAGGTTCATGTAGTCCTCCATCTTGTTTTTTAGTTTTGTTATTTGTATTTTTTTTGAAATATGAAAAAAATCACTGCCAAGACCAATGTCAAGGAGTTTCTTCCCTATGTTTTCTTCTAGGAGCTTTAAAGTATCAGGTATATGCTTAAGTCTTTGATCCTTTTTAGTTAATTTTGTGAGGATGTAATGTAGAAGTCTAATTTCATTTGTCTACATATGTTTATCCAGTTTTTTCAGTTCCAGTTGTTGAAAAGAGTATCCTTTCCCTTTCAGTATTCTTTTCTCTCCCTGAATATTAGTTGACCAAATATGAGGAAGTTTAAATCTTGTTTCTGTTCCATTGATCTGTGTGTATATTTTTATGCCAATATCATACTCTTTTGATTACTTTAGCTTTGTGGTTTGATTTTATATCAGGAAGTGAGATGTCTCCAACTTTGTTGTTCTTTTTGATGACTGCTTTGTCTATTTGTGATCTTTTGTGGTTACATACAAATGTTAGGATTGTTTTTTCTATTTCTATGATATTTCTGTAATGTCATAATTTACCTTTTTAAATTGTATACTTATAAACAAATAATTATAACTGTAGTTATTTTGAATATTCTTTTCCTTTAGCCCTTACACTAGAGTTAAGTGGTTAATGATCCACCATATTACAGTATTAAAGTAATCTGAATTTGACTATATCCTTACCTTTACCAGTGAATTGTATGTTTTCATGTTACTAATTAACATCCTTTCACTTCAGGTTGAAGAACCCTTTTCAGCATTTCTAGTAAGCTGGTATAGTGATGATGAATTCCCTCAACTTTTATTTAGCTTTCATTTCTGAAGGACAGTTTCGGTGGTAAAATACTCTCAATAGGCAGGGTTTTTCTTTTTTCTCTCCTGACTTGTAAGGTTTCTGCTGAGAAATCTGCTGATAGACTAATACATTTCCCTTATAAATTATAAGCTTATTTTCTCTTGCTTTTTTAGTTTTTCTCTTGGTCTTTGATTTTAGATGGTTTTATCATAATGTGCTTTTGAGAAGATCTCTTTAAGTTGATTTTTTTATTGTTATGGACCTATGAACTTGAATATACAAATTTCTCCCTATTTTGGAATTTCTTGGCCATTATTTCTTTAAGTAAGCTTTCTATACCCCTTCTCCCTTTCTTCTCTATCTGGAACACCAACAATTCAAAAATTGGTCATTTTTTTTACTTAGATTTTTTTCTGTATTATTTATTTATTTATTTTCACATTTTTATCGTTGTTCAAGTACAGTTATGTAATCTCCCCAACTCCCCCTAACCCCAGCCATCCCCATCTCTCTCCCTCGATCCTACCCTCCTTTGGTTTTGTCCATGTGTTCTTTATACATGTTCCTGAAAACCCCTTCCCCTTTCCCCTCATTATCCTCTCCCATATTCCCTCTGGTTACTGTCAGTTTGCTCTTAATTTCATTGTCTCTGGTTATAATTTGCTTGCTTGTGTGTTTTGTTGATTAGGTTCCACTTATGGGTGAGATCACATGGCATTTTTCTCTCACCACCTGGCATATTTCACTTAGCATAATGCTCTCCAGATCCATCCATAATGTTGCAAAGGGTAGGAGTCCCCTCTTTCTCTCTTCTGTACAGTATTCCATTGTGTAAATGTACCACAGTTTTTTGATCCGTGCATTTACTGATGGGCACAAATTGGTCATTTCGATAGTATCCCATACATCTTTTTCCTATGTTCTCCTCGGAGTGGTTAATTTCAAAGTTCATGTCTTCTAACTCACAGATTCTTTCTTCCATTTCAGCCATTCTAAAGTTGATGCTCTCTATTGCATTTTTTTTTATTGTATTCTTCAATTCCAGAATTTCTGTTTGTTTCTTTTATATGATTTTTATCTCTTTGCTTTACCTCTCACTTGGTTGGTGTATTGATTTCCCTAAATTGTTTGTGTGTGTGTGTGTGTGTGTGATTTTGTAGCTCACCAAGTTTCCTTAAAGCAGCTGTTTTGAGCCCTGGCTGGTGTGGCTCAGTGGATTGAGTTGCCTGCAAACCAAAGGGTCACTTTATCAATTCCCAGTCTAGAGCACATGCCTCGGTTACAGCCAGGTCTCTAGTTGGGAGTGCATGAAAGGCAACCACACATTGATGTTTCTCTCCCTCTCTTTCTCATTCTCTTTCCCTTTCCCTTCCCCTCTCTAAGAAATAAAATCTTTTTTAAAGAACAGCTGTTTTGAATTCTTTATTAGTTAAATCACAGACATCCATGTCTTTGGGTTCAGTTACTGAAAGATTATTGTAACCCTATGATGGTGTCATGTTTTCTTAATTTTTCATGATCCTTGAAGTTCGGTGTTACTCTCTGTATATGAATAACAATCACCCCCTCAAGTCTTTACTAAATGCCTTTGGGAGAAAGATAACTTTCATCAGTCCTGCTAGAGATTCTGAGCCTTTCCCAGACCTTCTAGGAATACACTCAGTCCATGCTTCTTGCTCCCTCTTGTGGCAAAATTCTTAAGCTTATACGCTTTCTCTGGATCCTGCAAGGCACCAGTCCAAGTGCTGATAGCCTGTCTTTTGTCTTTTCCAATGTGGAACTACAGCTCATGTTAATGGTCTCTCCCTCGCCTGAAGATTTTGGGCAGCTTTCTGCATATGTCCTCTAGCCATCTGCTAAAGCTTGCTTTTGCCACCACCATGAGGAGCATGCACAGGGTCAAGTCACAAGATAGGGTATATGTGGTTGAGGCACATAGAGTACTGGGAGTGTCTAGGGGCCAGATGGGGGTGATCTACAAGTGAAACATTCCCAGCTGCTTATGAGCAGGCTCCTCAGTGGAGTCTGTGATGCAGATAACAGGATCTGCATACCTTAAATAAGCAGTCCCTGACATTTTTAGCACCAGGAACCGGTTTCATGGAAGACAATTTTTCCACGGACAGGGGAGGGTCAGGGATGGTTTTGAGTTGAGCTCATTACTTTCAAGCTCACCTCCTGCTGTGCATCTGGGTTCCTAGCAGGCCTCAATCTGTACCAGTCTATATCCTGGAGGTTGGGGACCTCTGTCTTATATGCTTTGCAAGAGTCCTATCTGTTGTTCTCCTAGTCTCTTTCTGTGTTCTAGTTATGTAAGTCACAATTCAGTACTCTGGATAGGGGGAGAGAGAAATTAGATCTTTTAGCAGTACCCTATATGCCAGGTGCTCTCTCACACACTAGTCTTTTCCCTTGCAGGAGAAATCATGGGTTGAGAACATCTCTCATGGCCATAAGCTAAGCCACCTTGGGGTAAGGCTGGTTCGGATCAAGTCAAGCTGTTCTTCTTACCCACTCTAATACATCCAAACTGTAACTTCTTCTCTAGAAACCTGGACTTCCACTAAGGTTCTCTTATACATGGGTGATTGTCTAAGAGTGTATTCCAGGGGTTCCTGAACTGCGGCTAAGAGGGGATAGAGCCAGTTCAAGGACCATTGCGGGTGGCACAGCTGTGATTGATGTCTGTCTGCCTTTTATCTAACACACAGGTGGATGGGTCTCCTCTAAGGTTCCTTGGTATATGGCGCTAGACCCCACAGCTCCCACAAAGACACTTTTGTCTGTAGATGGATGCTGAAGTTTTGTTGTTGGGGGAAGACAAATACAAAGGATGTCTCATACGCTCATGATGCTGATGTCACTCTCTGTTGTTTTTTTGGACAATATTTGAAAAACTCCTTGCTCTAGTTTAGCATAAGCTGCTCTTTTGAACTCTGCTTGGTGTATGGGAGATAATAAATGTTGCTAAAGATGAATCTAAATTTCAGAATGCAGTAGAAATTTTCAACCTATAAAATCAAATGTTATTGTGTACATATGTGTGTATATATTGCAATATGTTAAAATGTAAATTAATCTAAGTGTAGAATTAAACCCAAATTGACTCATACTTTAAGGGAATTTTATTTGTTCTTTCTCCATTTTTCCTATTTTTTGAAATAATATATTTCAAATATATTTCAAATAGTATATTTTTTCTTTTAAAGTAATGTAAAATTTAAACTTTTTTAAATTATTATTTTTTTCCTTATAAATTGAGTATATGGGCATTTTTCCCTTTGCTTGGTAGATATTTTTCCAATAATAAAAACTTTGAGCTTTTGTAAAGCCACAGCTTCAAATAAAATAAAAGAAATCATCTAGAACCATTATATCTGTTGTAAATGATAGAAATGAAGATATGACATTCTCATACATCTCATGTAAATGAGATTTTAAAATGACATACTAAAAATTTAACAACATGAATTGTATGCTTTCATCTATGAATACCCCATGACTGCTGGCAGAGTATTTCTCACATACATGATGGATAATAAATTGCATACAGTGAAAGAATATAAGAAAAACAGGACTTATTAAATGATTGAAGAAAATGAGAAAATTTGATTAAATTAAAGATAATCTTTGTTTAACTATTTTCAATCTTCTTTCAAAACAATATAAATATATTACAATCTACTTACTTTGTCCCATCTAATAAATGGAAAGAAAAAGTATGTCTCTGTTGTAAGCATGCCCTGCATTGAAAAGAGTATTTTATTATCAGTGGGTTATTATTTATGGGTTATTATCTATTTAGTGGGTTTTATTATTTTATGATAATAAAATACTCTTGAGTTCAAGAGATTTGGGGGCTGATCAAGGAAGAAGGTATGACTACAAGATGACAGGAGCACACACAAGCTTTGTGGGGGCAATGCTTTGATATGCTTACATTCAGAGGAAGTTCCTCGTAGCAAGAGACTGTCCAGAGGCTACTGGCTCTGTCCCTGCTCAGAAAGAGAAGTGAGCATGAGAACTTCCAAGAGAGTGAGACCAAGAGAAATGGTCTTTAAATATCATGGTGATGTCACTCCGCAACAGAGCAGGAAATCTCCAGGTCAGAAAGTTCTAATGGGTAGCAGCAGTTTGGGATCTTTTAATCACAAGGCATATCTTACCTATGGCTGACAGATGTTGGGTACAGTTTCATGTAGGCTCTAAAAGGTAGAAAACCTGCTTGTTTAGATTGCAATATATAAATGTATCAAATCAACATGTTGTACACCTTACATGTATACCATGTTATATGTCAATTCAATTAAAAATAGTAATTTGAATGTGGAAACATTTGAGCATGGCTCCAGTGGGTTTTTGAGCTAATGAATCTCATCCTGCAGAAATGAAATAAACAATACACAGACACCATCTTTTGGCTCATTTATATAACATGGAGGTTCTCAGTTGGAACAGCCATACCACAAGAGATGCTAGTTACAGGGGATCAGTTGGTATTCCAAATCATGAAGTCTTTTTTCATCCATTAAAGTTACATTAAACCAGCCTGAATTGTTTCAAGTTCATCATGTTTTATAAACTAGTTCACTTACTATATTAGGTGAGCATGATTACAATATGCTCATGATGGTCAAATGATGAAGTAGTAATTTAGGAGTAACAATTGCAATTATATTTTTATATATCTATATTTTTTTACAGAGAGGAAGAGAACAGGAAATACTTTCTTTAACAATTTAGCTGCATTCTTCTCTCAAAATATTTTTTGTATACAGAACATGGAAGACATATTTTAAAGGGATAGAGCTAAAAACTAGGATATGTTAGAAACAGGTATCACCAAAGATTTGACTCAGTCAGAATGAGGAAGTACTGAGTTAGCCTACTTAAATTAGAAACACAGATATGAAGGGCAGAAGAGAAAGTCAAAAGATCTCAAGAGAGTGAAATTTTTCATTAAATATTTACACTGGCACTATACAGAACAGGCATTGTACTAACAGTAGCACAGTTTAATAGATCCATTACTCAGTGGGTTATTATAGAGGCCAATCAGGATACTAATAGGAATAGACAATGAAAACCATATAAAGTTAAAATAGTATAACAGAAATCAATCAGTCAAAAATACCATAAGTAAGTATAATAGAATGTTTATTCTTTCTGTAGGATTCAGTGAATCTAGTAAGGCTTCAAGTTACAATTCAAAAATAAGCCAGTATATAAAAGATTAGGTGATGTGGGTTACAATGTCTGCTCTTTGCTGCATTTAAACAGGCCCTTAATAGTCAATAAATAGTTAATTCTACTTTCAAAATGAGTTAGTTATTAGAAGAGCATAGTTTATATGCATAGTTATGATCTAGGTCTGTAGGTATAGTAAATTTGAAGAATTTGAACTTAAAATAATTATGTGAGGAGAAGTTAATACCCATAACTTTCAAGTTAGATTTTTTAAAGTGGTTAATTTTGTAGTATTAAGGTAAGGATTTCTTTGCAAATATCTCTCTTTCGGAGATAATATCCAGGAGAATCTCTGAGGAAAATAAAGGGTTAAGACATATATCTACTGGTTCTATATGTGGTTGCCTGCAATCAAATATAAGTGATTGGATTTCTTGTAGATAATATGTCCTTAAGCAACATTCCCAGTGCTTATTTATCCTGCTCACAAACTAAACTCAGCATCAAGCATTTGATTTTACTGAGATCCAATTCTGCTGTTTTAATTGAAATATATTATGTAAAAAGTTAATAATCCACTGAAGTTGCAATTTACTAAATTGTACCCTAGTGACTCAAAGAGTCAACATAGCTTCCCAAAGTACATAATATACCACAAGGGAATAGTTTATGCCCCTGCTGAAACCAATTGAATGTGTGTAAAATTCTAGATATTGTTTGCTTACGTGATCTCATCAGTTTCTTGTAAAGTTCTTTTAGTAAAGAAATGAATCAAAATCTAAGACTTTTTTAAGTAAGAAGAGACATTTCTATGAATTTTTAAAACTGGAAAGGACTATCTATCAAATTTCAGTTATATATATATACATATTATATTTTATAAGAAGAAAAATATTTGACCTTTGTCCCCATTTCCTGGCACATATCTCCTAAAACCCTGGAAATTTCCTAAATGACAAGGGCGATAAGAACATTTTCTGGTCTAGTGAGGTGATGCTTGGTGGGTCCCTAAATAGTTTCAAGCTGAGAGCTGGTCCCAGAAAGATCAAGCTCTGACTGGAAGCTTGGAACTTTCAGTCCCCTCCCCAAAACCTCCAGGGAGTTGAAAGGGGCTGAAGATTGAGTTCATCATCAATGGGCACAGTTATGCTTATGTAATGAATATAAACCCTAAATGATGGAGTTCAAGGAGCTTCTGAATTGGTAAAATAATCTGTGTGCTGGAAGAATAGCACACCCCAACTCCACAGGACAGAGGCTTCTGAACTCAGGGCCCTTCCAGACCATGCCCTATGTAGCCTACATCTGACTGGTCATTTGTATTCTTTGTAACAAACTGTAATAGTAAATATAACTTCTTCTTGAGTTATGTGAGTCATTTTAGCAAATTATCAAACTCATGGGGAGTTGTGAGAACCCTCAACTTAGTAGCCAAATTGGACATAAGTGTGGGTAATCCAGGTACCCAATACTTGTGACCTGCCATCTGAACCTGGGTCAGTCTTGTGGGACTAAGCCCTTATACTTGTGTAACCAGACACTAATACCAGGTAGTCAGTGTCAGAATTTAATTGAATTGTAGTACACTTAGTTGCTTTATATCTATATCTATAAATTCATTATAATATTTTAAAGCATGTAGACCTGAGACTTAAGATCCACAAGTTGGGATTTGAGATTTAGTGGTCCTAGAACATATACTAATTGTTCTGTACTCAAATGTAGTTAATTTAGATACCTCGTCTTGGGATGAAATAGAATAAATATATTAGCATTGGGAGCATCTTACAAGGGCATATAGAATAACCTGTTCCTCACAGATGAAGGTACCAAGATCAAAAAGTTTAAGTAACTTGTTCAACTTCATATATTAGAATCATCAAAACTGGAACAAGAACTAAATTAACCTTCAATATAGAGGTATTTTTCATCATTCTATGTTGCCTTCCATTAAGGTGCATAATATATTTTAGACTAGTATATGTTTCATTACTTAATAATCCATTAAAGACAAATGTAATATCCAAATTGATGCCCAAAATTAACCAAAGAGTTTTTCAGTCAGGATGACAGACCAAGTACACACTCTTTTCTCCTAAAACCCCATTAAAGAACAGCAAAGGAATGGAAAAATATAAGACCCCCCCAAACAACAGAGAGAATAGAAGAAAAGACATTTCTGTGAGTTCCTGCTAGATGGATGCCATGGGCTAATGAAACAAAGCAGAGGGAGCAAAAATCTATAGAATATGCATGAAAGGTAATATAGCCAAAAAGAGATTTATAGCATATAACAAAGTACCAATATTTGAAATGCCAGAAATATTGATAAGCAGAAAGATAAAAGAAATTCAAAGTAAAGAAATTCTTCTCTTATAGTTTACTGACTCCCACGTGGAGTATGAAATACTAAGTTGGGCAGATGTACAGATGAAAAAAGTCTTGCGTATACAGAGTGCCAAAAATAGTTAATTAACATTTTTATGTTATAAATATATTAAATTACCTATCTCAGAAAAGGGATGATTGCTCTCTCGATGCATTCAATTATTTTCAGGAAAACATCTAGTAAAAATAAGGGAATTTACTCAGAATAATACAATTGGTTTCTTTGCATCAAGATAGTAATTTATTTGCAACGAGGTACATGTGACTATTTCATGAAGATAATTTTTTGTCATTAGGTGGTTCTAGGAAGGTTTACTTATTTTTCATTTATTTTTAATTAATGAAAACCAACATTATTTTCTGTCCCTGTGTTAAACGGTACTGGGATACTTTCTTTCCTTATGTTCTATTGTACTGATACCAAACAAAAGCATTTCAGTTCTTGCTCCAAGAAACACCACTCCTCAAGGGTAAGACTGAGCTTACCACACTAAAAACACTTTTTTAAATCTAGATTAACAGCTTGCTCATCAAGACTGTTTCAAGTTTTTGCCTCACTGTTTACCAATTGAAAGCTATTATGCTATAAACTCTGCCCACTCACAGTCAATCCCCCCTCATTGCAAGACCTGACTTAAAATCATCCATCCCAGGCCCCAAAACCTTGTAAATATTCTCTCCTAATTTCCTCACTTTTGAGACATTACTAACCCTCTGTCAAATGTTCTCCCTTACTGTAGTTAATCTAATAAACTTAGACTTGTTTGATCAACAGGTCTTTCTGGTGGTCTTTTGGGAGCTGATCCTTGACCGAGTACTCAACCAAAGTCTTCTGACATGTTATCAGTCGCTGAGTAAATATTTGTTATGTGCTTGGTATATGCTAGGGATGCTTGTGGGATTTGAGGGACTTGATCATAAATATGAGCTCTCACTCTAGCATGAGGTACATCTTAAAATAAATCATTTCCAGACATGGTAATCTTTGTTAATCAAGTGTTATTCTGCTCTTTCTCTTTTATGCTGGACCTGGCTCTGACTTAAAAAGGTAAAATTTACATCTTCAAATTAACTGACCAGATATCAGAGGAAGTGTGGCTTCCTCTGATATCTGGCCAGAGGGTGACTGGCTCAGCTTGAAGTTCATCAGTTTATATTCAAAATCCATTTGTTTCCAAATCAAAACATAATAGTTCTAATTAAGAAGAGTAGGGCACATAATGTTAGGTATTTTTGTAATCATGGAGATATATTTTTCCTGATTCATCAAGTTCAGTTTGATATGCAATGCAAACATGATTGGCTAATTTCTGATGTAAGCCTGAGATCATAGAACAGAACATACTTCATTGATCCATAACAGATAATTCAATATCATCACTATTAAGTTTTAACCTACTAGTTCAATGTCTCTAAGATAGGTTCATATTTCAGGCCTGAGTGCATGGATTTTCACTGTAGTTTTAGAAATAATCTAGCCTCCTAGGAATACTGCAAAACAGAGCTGAGATCGTTAGAGTGATTTAAAAAAAAAGACACCCTTCTATGCTACACCAATTCTAATTTTCCCACCACTAACATGCATAACTGTACCTCAGTTTTAGGTTTGAAATTATTCCTGTGGACTTTCCTAATAAGAATAAGTAAACTAAACAGCTTTTTGAGAATTACACCTAATTGTTGCTCAAACTGGTGAGATAGCTTTCTAAAGAAAATAATTATTCTTTTAAAGCATTGGAGGCCCTTGAGGTAAAACTATTTTTATCCCTTTCCTTGCCCCAAAAAGGAAAATATCTGGCTAGGGATGTGAGGCAATACTTGGGTTAGGGAAGGAGATTACTTGAATAAATATTCCTTGAGAACTTCCATGTCTTTCTCTGAAGATTTCTGGGTAAATCTACTGGAGGAGTCAAATGTTTGTTTAATTAAACTACAATGAGGTGTTTAACATCTTGTAAATTGTGTTCATATTCATTAGTCATGATCTCAGTTCAAGTCATTACTATTGTAAACTATTATTCTGATTTTATAAATAAGATCGAGAGAGATTAAATAAACAGCCTTAAATTTATATCACAGGGTTAGTTTGTGATGAAGCCCTTTCTGAAACAAGGTTATTCTAACTTCAAATCCAGTGTTCTTTAATCATGTCAAGAAGTTGGAAACCATTCCTGAGTTAGATATAGAAAAATAATGTGATGATGCCTATGTGTATAAAATTGAAATTGGAGAAAGTTGGGTACAAAGTAAAAGAACTATCATTTATTGAGATATATTTCACTACCATACTAGTATTGCAGACTACTGTAAGGTTCATCTTCTGTTACAAGTTTACAAATACCACCTAACTTAATCTTCACTGAAAATCTTCAGTGTAGATATATCCTTTATCATTTTTAATTTGACTTCATCTCTGGCTTCTTGTGCTCATCCTGCTTCTCTTCTAAGCACTTTGCTGCTTGTGGGAAAACCCAGAGGGTCATTGGCAGTAGTCTGAAGGACATGTGGATAAAAATAAGGGGGGAAGGTGGAAATGGGAGGGAGGTGGGAAGAGCTGGGGGGTGGGCTGGGATGGGAGTAAAAGGCAGAAAACTGTACTTGAACAATTACAATTTAAAAAATTAAAAAATACACATAAAAATAAAAATAAATGGGTTTCTTCTGATTAAAAAAAGAAAATGATAAAGACACAATGGAGTATTCAAAATTGAAAATGATTATGATAATTGAGCAGAGGTGAAAGTAGATTGACTACAAATTTAGAATAATAAAACAAAAAATATTAATTTTATGAACTGAAATTGTCTTTGTGTACACAGAGTACTACCAAGATTCTTATTGGGGAGATTTTTAACAGAAAGTATGATAACCTTGTCAATCAAGGATACATAAACCTTTGTTGTTGAATCCCAAGATACTTTATTACACTAGCTTGGAAATTATAATATTTATGTCCATTATTTCACAGTTTTCCCTTGAAATACTGTAGTGCCACCTCATAAAAGGCTATTTTGAATGTCCTGTCATTACTTCAGATACTATAGGGAAGCATGAGATATAAATATTTCACATACTATCACATAAAATTTAAAATACAAATATTTGAAAGTTTTTGAATTCCCTGATGGTATTTTCAATCAAAAAGTTATAATTATTAAATGAGAGGATGAACTACAAGGAGAAACTATGCTCATACATATTTTTCTTGAAGGTGTTGGTCATCTATTTGTTACTAGACTTATACTAGATTTAGTCTACTCTTAGGATTTAGGGAAAAAAGAGGCTGGCAGAGAAAAACAAAATCTGTCAGTCTAGAAAGATGTAGACATGAGTTGGACACATCAAGAAATGTTCAATCAGATCAATATGTTTTTGAACTAGATTATCTCAAAAGCAGGCACAGAAGACATCAGTGGGAGTTGATGAATAAAATGTTTCTCTGTGCAATAAATTCAGCCTTTACTGTATTTGTCCTAATGTTTGCTAGCCTTTTCCATGAAACATATGTCTCCCTAGGAGGGAAATAGGTCCTGTGCACAATTAAGCAATGAAATTCTGTAGTAGTAATGCTACTAAAAGTACATTGCATCTATAAAGAAATAAATTTGGGGTTCTCAATTACCAAATCTATGTGTGGGCATATGAGACAGGGAGAGAGAGAGAGAGAGGTGTGGGGGGAGAAGACAGAGAAAGAGATGGAGAAGGCCAGAAGAAGGAAAAGAGAATGAAAAAATGAAGAAAGAAAGACAAATATTGAAAAAGAAAGGCAGGCAGGCAGGCTTAGGAAGTGTTCAGAATTTTTCCTAAGTCTCCCAGTGTTACAGGTAGGCACAGGTAACCAGGTTCTTGGTGATCATAAGCAATGAATTAAACTGAACACACTGCATTATAGCAGAAAGAGAGAGCACAGATTTATTAAGTGATAGTACACTCCACAGAACATGGGAGATAGTCAGCTTCAAGCAGAGATTGACTTCAGGGGCTGGAGGGATTCTTTTCTTATAGGGCAGATATTCCTGGCTAGTTTTGTGATCTCTTATTGTGCATGTACAAGTAGTTATATTACTTTTAAGCTACTGCACATGTGGTCTCCCATAATTTTTCTTGATTACCCACTGGGGGAGAGGGGTCCCACAATACTAGCTTATTATAATGCTATTATAATGAAGCAGGGGTCATGTAGTATCTTCTGTGCAGATGCAGTCATGATTCAGCATGATTCAGTGCTTTTCCAGAAAGCAGTGGTAACCAGTCTTAGAACAGAGTCTCTGGCCTGTATTGATGTCTTTTGTCTTAATCCTGGGGCACCTCCAGAGTTTCTTCCCTCTTGATTATCTTCTGCCTCACCAGCTTATCAGTGGTAAAGTTGAAATCTGAATTCAGGTCTGATGCTAAAGTCATAAACCCATACTGCCTCTAGAATTTCTATCACCAGTATATTTCCAAAACAAACTATTTCTTCTATTACTCCCTCTCCCTGAAGTTAAAATTTTCCTTATATTTCTGCAATTGTATGCATTTATAAAATTATATATTAATCAAATATTCATCTATATGTTAGATAAGTAGACTTTACCTTTTTAACATGAATTTTATATCCTTAAAGTTTGAATGTCTTTTTAACAGATCCCTTAAAATCTTGTACTCCTGAATTATTTTTGTTACTCATATTCTTTCCTATTAATGTGCTATATTTCATAAGGTTTCCTATCACTCATTATACAGACTTAAAATCATTGATAATCTACTAAATGCTTATTGAAATCTAATTAGTTATTTAAATAATGCTTCACAAGTTTGCAGAGATTGCCTCATCCATTATGATGACATTAAAATGTGTTTTACATTGTAATTAGCATCATTAAAATAAGGAGTGGATTTTTCATCTATTGTGATAAAAATTACATGAACTTTAATATCAGTGAAATGCAAATAAATATTAATATCTTAAGTCTGCTCATGGTGTTTATTAAATGTCTCCAACACTGCATTTATTATATGTATTCAAATTTGTTGATAATTCCCTGCCAGATTTTAGATATAGCTCATTATTCAAAAAGTGGTCATCTGTATTTAGAAGATATAGATATATATTAATTTATTCACTCATCCATTAATTCAACACCTACTTAGTATACCTTTTTGTGTGGGAATCTCTTCTTGGTTCTATTTACAGTAATGAATCAAACAGAATAGAATCGTGCCCTTTTGGCACTAAATAAATAAATACTTATCATGCAGTAAATGCCATAAAGAAGAAATAAGACATGCATGGGAACCTGGGAGCTATGTAATATCTGTAATGGCTGACAAATGAGATTAGACAAATGAAGAACAGGTTTCATTTTTGAGCAGCATCTTCAAGTGACCTGCTGGGCAGTTTCTTGATCATGGAGAGATTCAAGGGGTCTGAAGAGTGAAGGTGAGTAGTCTGGGCAGTAGAGGTCCACTCAGGGGCCTTAGAATGTAGGCTCTGTCCTAACTCTAATGAGATTTCCCTAAATCCCACTATAGTGTGCTGTGGGGTATCCCAAAATTTAATCACATAGAGTGTGGTGTCACAGTAGTTTGAGGTTAAAAAAGACTTTCTAACAGCCTGAACTGTCAAAAACACAAAAGTACAGAGAATGAAGCTTATACTTCTGTCGACATAAGAAACGTCCAAACCTGTAGAGAATTTTTATGAGTTTATTTGAGCCAAACTGAGGGCAACTGCCAGAAAACAAAATCTCAACAGATTGAGAAAATGATCCAGAGAATGGCAGTTTTGCATCTTACTTTATACATTACAGTCAAAGGAGAAGATGTGAGGGGATTGCATGAAATTCACTGGTAATAGATTAGGGCAGTAGGAGAAAGCAAAGCAGAAAAATCTCTGAGATTAGGTAAAGCACAAATACAGAAGCAAATACTTCTTTTATATTGGTAAGTACAGGATAGTTAACATTTACAGCACATGGAGATGGTATTCAGGGAACAAGAGAACAACGAGGGGCCTGGTAAGGTGGGTATAAACAGAGGGGTACTGAAAAAGGGGCTGACTCTGACATTCCAAGAGTATGTTATCTCAGATGACAAAAAACAACAGATGGGCTCATTTAAGGAAAAGACTGACCTTTGCCAAGGAAGCTACAGGCCTAGGATGTGACTACCTGCCATAACTCGCTTTTAGTGAAGAATTTTTATGTTCAGACCATTCCATGTGGTTACTTACATCCTCTGAGTTTGTAAGGCCACCATGCAGGCCACCCTGAGCTTGTCAGGTTTGATATGTGACCTCTTTTTTGTCCACACTTCACATAACTAAGTGTACAATGAATTCAGAAATTCCCCCCAATCAGGAAGTTATCACATCCTATTCCTCTCATGACCCCCATTCCTTGTACAAGAATTTTCCAAGTTACATTTAAGACCAGGTTAGGACAGAGTGACAGAGGTTGTAGGCAGCAGTCATCAGTCATGCTATATATATCCAGAGCACTCTATTTCAATATTTTAACATCTGAAATATACTTTATCACATGACATATACTTAGGTTGAAACAAAGATGACCTTCTTGTGACTTCTCTTTATTTCTATCATTATTTTCAGGAGCAGCACATAAAGACAGTTTTAATGTATTTTCTAGGTCTTTTTTTGTTAATTACTATTTGTCCTTTCAACAAATTTCCTATGTGACATGGTTTTTGTATCTCAGCTGTCTTCTCTTTCTGATATATTCTCTTTAGTATTAATGATATCAAGTATTTATTTAAAGCTCCTGATCCAGGCACTGTTCTGAGAGGTTTATGTCTGTTAATTTATTTAATCTCATAAAAATCCTATAAAGTAAATTCTGTTATTATCCCCACTTTATAGATGAAAAAACTGAGGCATAAATAGGTTAAGTATACTGCTCAAGGCAATACAACTAGTATAGTCAGAGCTAAGAAACAAACCCAGGAACCCCTGGCTCCTGTGGCTCAGTGGATCGAGCACTGGCTTGTGAGCCAAAGGGTTGCTGGTTTGATTCCCAGTCAGGGCACATGCCTGGGCTGTGGGCCAGGTCCCCAGTAAGCAGTGCGCAAGAGGCAACCACCCATTGATGTTTCTCTCCTTCTTTTTCTCCCTCCCTTTCCCTCTGTCTAAATGTGAATAAATAAAATCTTAAAAAAAAACAACAGGAAGACTGGCTCTATATTTTGCGCTTTGATAAAATGTTCAGAATCACACTTAAAATGTCAATGTTTTTAATTGCTTGACATTTATATGTTGTATTAGACTTTATGTATATATTTATTTATAGCTTATATATTTTCTCTATATGCATGTGTGGATGAAACTACATGACTTTTTTCTAAGCCTAATATGGGGAAATTGCCAAAGTACATGTGAAAATTATGTTGGCTTTCTTTTAACTAAAGTTTCGTTTTTATATGGATAATCAATATTTTACTTTTAAAAGTATTTTTATTGACTATGCTATTACAGTTTTCCCAATTTTTCCCCTTTATTCCCCCTCCACCCTGCCCCCACAACCCTCCAGCATTCCCCCCATTAGTTCATGTTCATGGGTGTACATGTAAGTTCTTTGAGTCCTCTGTTTCCATACCATTTTTATCTCTCCCCATCTATTTAATGCCTACTAATTATGCTTCTTCTTCCCTGTACCTTTCCCCCCCTATTTTTCCCTTCTCCCTCCCCAATGAACTCCCTTTATGTGATTTCCATTTCTCTGATTCTGTTCCTGTTCTGGTTGTTTGCTTAGTTTTTGTCTTCATTGTTTTTCTTCTCTTTTAGGTTCATTTGTTGATAGTTGTGAGTTTCTTGTCATTTTATTGTTCATATTTTTTTATCTTCTTTTTCTCAGATAAGTCCCTTTAACATTTTATATAATAAGGGCTTGGTGATGATGAACTCCTTTAACTTGATCTTATCCGGGAAGCACTTTATCTGTTCTTCCATTTTGAATGAAAGCTTTGCTGGATAGAGTCATCTTGGATGTAGGTCCTTGCCTTTCATGACTTCAAATACTTCTTTCCAGCCCCTTCTTGCCTGTAAGGTTTTTTTTTTTTTTTTAGAAATCAGCTGATAGTCTTATGGGAACTCCTTTGTAGGTAACTGTCTCCTTATCTCTTACTGCTTCTAGGATTCTCTCTTTATCTTTAATCTTGGGTAACTTAATGATGATGTACCTTGGTGTGTTCTTCTTTGGGTCCAACTTCTTTGGGACTCTCTGGATTTCCTGGACTTCCTGGAAGTCTATTTTTTTTTTTTTTTTTGCCAGACTGGGGAAGTTTTCCTTCATTATTTGTTTGAATAAGTTTCCAATTTCTTGCCGTTGTTCTTATCCTTTTGGTACCCCTATAATCTGGACATTGGAATATTTCAGGTTGTCCCAGAGGTTTATAAGTCTCTCTTTACCTTTTCGAGTTCTTTTTTCTTCATTCTGTTCTGGTTGGATGTTTATTATTTCCTTTTGTTCCAAATCATTGATTTGAGTCCTGGTTTCCTTCCTGTCACTGTCGGTTCCCTGAATGTTTTGCTTTTTTTAATTTTGGGTATCTTTCATTTGTTTTCTCATTTTTTTGGCCAAGCTCAATCAGATCTGTGGGCCTTTTGATTACCAGTGCTTTAAATTCTCCATCAGACAGGTTGGCTATCTCCTCATCATTTAGTTCTCTTTCTGAAGTTTTGCTCTGTTCTTTCATTTGGGCCATATTTCTTTGTGTTGGTTCACCTGATAAATTGTAAGGGGGCAGGGCCTTAGGTATTTACCTGGGCAGGGTAATCCTCTTTTCTGCACTGCATTGCTGCCCGTCTGATTGTTCTGTTTGATTTTTTCTTTAATTCCTTGAGTGTTGGAGTTCCATCCAGCTTGATTTTTTGGTGCTTCTGGTTGTTTATTGATTTTAAATTGGTTGTTCTCCCCCTTTTGGTTGTGTGAGGAAGTGAAGGGTTTCTGCCTATGCCTCCATCTTGGCCAGAGCTCTCTATTTTAGCTAAAGTTTCATTCACTGTTAATCCACAAGGAAGGAAAAAAAACACACTAAAATCCAGATTTTGACATACATATACTTTTGAAAAGAAGTGGGGAGGAGGAAGGACGAGAGGAGGAGGAGGGGAAGAAAGAAACAAACTAGCAAACTAAAAATTTAAAAACCTACAGAACATTTGGTACAAATGCCCTCTCTTTTTTCTTGTAAATAGACCAGAAACTTACTATTTCTTGTGATATAATGGGGAAAAGAGACCTAGGTATATGTAAAATCAGAACACGAAAAGAATTTATAAGTTCTTACCTATCTATAGCTTACTAAATTAGCAAGTATTGACACCTCAGCTGAAATTTGCTAAATAATTGATAAGCAGAGAGCTTCTGAAAGTATAACACATCCACAAGTTCTGCACTTTTCTGAAGCTCACTGTAGATATGCATTTTCAGAATTCTCTCCTAAGCATTTTTCAGCACAGGAAAATCTTGCTGTAAAGCACTTTATTAACATATCAATTTATCTACTCTGAGAGTCTAAGGCTATGTCCCACATTCCTAACAATGTATAGTGAACTCTCAGTATAAGAGAGTTCACTCAGTACAAAGCCCGTGAGTAGTAGTGTTTGTCCTTATTTTTCAATATCTGAATTAAGTCAGAGTTTTATAGAACAACGCTTGTTTAATGAGTGATGTTATCTCTTAGTAGATAACTGTTCCCTTGCTCCCACTAAAATCGTAAAGGAGATGTCACTTTGAAAGAAACATTCCTGCATATCAATAATAACTGATTATAAAATCCTATATTAAGCAACGTCATTGGTTTCTGTTTCAAAATGAACACATTGCTTACAACTGAGTTTCTAAAGAAGAATTAATCATGAATAGATTGCACATACAACTCATATGAATAGAAAATTTTAACATTACAAATGCTAGTTTATTAAAGTGTGAATGCACAAAAGCTTGCAATAATATAAAATTGCTTAGTTCTAATCAAAGGATGGATGCACCATTCAAAAAAAAGAAAGAAAAGAAAGAAAGATTATACAGTGATGTGTTATTAAAATATTAAAAGTAAAAAATCCAACCTTGATAATTACATTTCTTTTTTTAAGATTTTATTTATTTATGTTTTTAGAGAGAGGGGAAGGGAAGGAGAAAGAGAGGGAGAGAAACATCAATGTGTAGTTGCCCTTCACGTTCCCCCAACTGGGGACCTGGCCTGTAACCCAGCATGTGCCCCGACTGGGAATTGAACCAGTGACCCTTTGGTTCACAAGCCCACACTTAGTCCACTGAGCTATATAAGCCAGGGCTGATAATTACATTTCTTGACATTAGTAATAAAATAATGTATGATGAGAGCAAATAACATTTTTGTGAAGAGTTGAAAAAAGTTCTGCATTTCATGACTTTATAAAGTGAAATTGATAAAGTTCATATCAATAGTGTATGCCAGTCTTTTTAAACTGATTTTAACATGACATGTATCATATTTTTCAGACCATAAGATGCACCTAGGTTTTAGAGGTGGAAAATAGGAAAAAACATTTTTTGAAGCAAAAAAAAGTGGTAAAATATTTAATAACATAAGTAACACAATATTTCACCAATGTAAATGTAAACAGAACTCAACAGTATCATTAACAACCATTATTCCTCCCATATGTGGGGGTGCATCTTATAGTCTGAAAAATACGGTATTTATCTTGATATTCTTCCCTCCCTCTCCCTTCCTTCCTCCTAATAATGAATTTGAAAACAAAGTGTTCAGTGTAAATTAGCATATCTTTCAAATTTGATATTGGTCCTGCTTTCAGATTAAACTCTAATCTAAAAGTATGACATCTACTTATGAAAATTTATTAGTTAAATATCTGTAGAAAAATTCAAGTGAGTTTTTGTACACAAAGCCAAATAAAACATATGTTTTAATTTTCTAAGTATAAAAGTTTGGTTAGGGCCTATAGTTTATTTGAAGTAGAAATAAATGACCTCTATGCCATCCACTCAAAAGACAACATGTCAAAATGGAAATATGAATTACTGTAACTGGAATATGAAGTTTTTTTGTTTCCCATTATGGTTGTGCATGGGCAGAGAGATTACAACGGGAGCTATTTTAAGGGAAAATAGAATATGCTACATGTCACCAACCCATCCAACTGCTTGAATGTCTTATGATTTACTGACATTTTTCATTTAGGAACCCTGAATATGTACAGTCCATGGTTACACTGTGCCTGTTGTAACTTGTTGTTGCTTTATGCTTACGTATAGCATAAAGAAGTCTTTAGTTTTAAACTCTTTGGAGATAACTAACTGGATTGAAACAAACATTTTGAGGAACAAAGAAGTTAGCTAATTAAAACTTTTGCAGAGAGACAGAGGGAAAAAAAAGAGAGTAAGAGAGATTCATTTATGAAGCAGCATCTGGATAAAAGCAATTAAGGAAAATTCCATAGGGTTTTAAAAATTCATTTAAAGACTACCCACTGTGAATGCTAGGGAATTCCCTCTGTTTTCTATGTATTATTATCAAAGGTTGGGGCCAGTGTGAAGAAGTCAGTCTGAATCAATAGTAGAATACACTCAATCAATTACTGACATATTGTTTGAAAATTAACCATTGGTTTGAGAAATTTAGTTCATGTTCAATTTTCCAACATTTGTATATGAGTAGACACAGCCAAAGAAGTACTTATATGTGTTGCATCCTGATGTCAGAATTTATTTTGATTGCATGCTGTTTGATTTTAATAGCCTGCAGCTGTGTGAATATATGGCTGCCTTCTCCCTTCCCATAAAACAAACTCTACATGGTAGAAGATAATTTCCTTTAGTCCCACTTGGAACCAACAAGTAAGAATATAAAATTATAGCATTTAGCCCAAACTTCCTTCCATTCTCTGAGTTCTACAGGAACAATAGAGGAACAATATGAAAAAAAATTCATGTGATTCTTAAAAGGTGGAGAACTGAGGTTACTGTGGCAACCATTTTTAAAAGCATTGCAATGCAATTTAAACTGAAAGAAGGTACTTGAACTGCTAAAGTAGATTGATTGTTTCTGAGCTGTTAGGCTTTAGCTACCCATTTTGGGCTATTTCTTATTATTGTGAAGCCACATCTAAGAAAAGAGTGGCAACACTAGATATAAAAGTTCTGTACAGAAAGTACCCAGCCATTTAATATGAAAAATACAGACATTTACTGAGGAAGATACAAGATACATTGTACATAGGACAAGGACACCTCCATCCCCTTCAAAGTAGGCACCTTAGAACCTCACACAGTTCTCCCAGATGCATCAGTTGCCCCATCCTATTTTCCTAAATCTGAAATCTCTTCCCTTTCAAAGGTGATTTTAGTTTTGGGAAAAGCTAGAAGTCTCAGGGTACCAAATATGGGCTGTAAAGGGGCTGTGTCATCTGGATGATTTGATGTTTCACCAAAAATCTCTGCACGAGACATGATGCATGAGCGGGTGCCTTTTCATGATAAAGCTGCCAATCACCAGTTGCCCATAGCTGCAACCTTCTGAATCATCCGAATAGATTTCCATGGAGGAATGTCCAAGCTTCACACAAAATTTGATGCAGATTTATTGTTCTACTTGCTGAGTCATTTTGAGTGTGATGGCCACATGGTGCATATGCTCACTCAACAGTGTCTACTGCCCCCATAGACTAGTACAGTGAAGTCATCATTTTTCACACATGTGCATTCTAGTCCATTCTCCTTGGCCTCCAGATTACATCGATGTCATGCAAATCATTGTCATTATTTTAACAATGGTTGGATTTTTTTTCTGTATAGGCCTCATACATTCAATGTAAGCATCCAGCAGTTTAAGTAGTGTATGTGTTGTGTGGACAAAAGATTGGAAAATAAAATCTAAGTTTTGAAACTGGCTTAAACTTTGATTTAACCTTATATTAACTAATTCTTTTGGGCTCATTCTCTCTAACATCTCTTGGCGTTGGAGAATATTTTTTTTGTACTAAACATTTTTCCTTTTTCTACTTTGCCTTTTTTGTCAGGTTGTGGAAATAATTTCTTTAAGAATTAAGTTCCAGCCCCGGGTGGTGTAGCTCAGTGGATTGAGCGCAGGCCTGCAAACCGAACACCTGCGGTTCGATTCCCAGTCAGGGCACGTGCCTGTGTTGCAGGCCAGTTCCCAGCAGGGGATCCACAAGAGGCAACCATACATTGATATTCCTCTCCCTCTCTCCTTCCCTTCCCCTCTAAAGATAAATAAATAAAATAAAAAAAAAAGAATTAAGTTCTAAGATAATAAAGTAATTAGTAGGCTGCCCAAGAATGACCCTTATGCAAGATGGATTTTTTCCCCTTCTGCATTGCTAAATGTATTCTTTGGTAAACAACTTAATCTCTCTGTTCTCATTTCCCAACTTAACAGTGGGAGTAGTTCAGGGAGCAAGTATAAAAATAGAACATACTTTAAGACTTCTGGTTGTTTATAATAAGGTAGGAGAAATTTTTGTACACATTCGTTCTAAAATCTCTCTGAAAAAAATGTAAAGAACAAAATGAAGAATAAACAATACAATAAAATAATTTCCTTAGCCCCATGAGACTAAGAGTAAGAAGTCAGAACTGAAACAATGCTGGAGATTACCAGAACTACCTCAGACCTGTTAAAAATTAAGGACCAAAATCCTGAAAGACATAACCAATGTTCTTTTGGTTATGTCAGGGAAGGGGAAAAATTCTTCCCTATCCTTTGTAGTTCTTTTGGCTGGCATAACAACTAAATTGACACTAAGCTGATTAACAGGAGAAAAAAACAAATTTAATTCATACATACAGAGATATCATATAAATGTGACCCTAAAAATGACTAAGGCTTTTATATTTTTTAGGCAAAGGAATAATAAATTCGTGTATACCAGACAAAAAACATAGGCTTGGGTGTTTAATTAGTAAAGAAGTGACAAGGTTTGTTTATATAGTCTCCATAGCCCTGAATACTCTCTCTCTCTGGTGATTAGATGTCTCTCTACCTATTGGTACAAGAAGGGCACCTTTCACATTGCATATTTATTGCAATATTGCATATTTAGTTCTTGCTTTCAAGGGGATAAAGTAGTCTCAGAATACCCTGTTGGAACTGACTGTTTCTGAAGTAACCTTAATTCAAAGTAATCAATGTTAGGGTAGTCGGTGACACGGGCTGTGAAAGAATTCACAAAGGGAAGAAAGTGCAGAGAGTCAAATTTTGTTCACTAAGAAAGAGAGAGGTGGTGTGGAGAGATACATCAGTATTGAGGGGTGGGGGCTTTGAGCTTTTATTGGATTATAATTGGATTAAAAAAGGGGTGGGCCATTGCTGTTGTGTGGCCCCTGGGATGTTGGGGTGTTGTAACACTAGGCTGCAGTTTGTTCTAATGTTATCTTCTGCCTGTGGTTGTAGGGAGCAGATTAGTCACTTCTATTCTTGCTTTCCAGTAATTTCCAGTCTTGGGGACATAAGCTCAAAAGAGTAAAATGGCAGTCATGGTTAACAAGCTCATAGGCCTGCTAAGCAAATGGTATCGCAATAGCAAATGGCATTGGCTTTGTCCTTTCAAGCAATGTGACATTTTGGCACAGTTGGGGATAGTCTGCCTTGAGCCCCAACAATTAAAATACATTGAGATCTAGGGTCATAATAAAAGAAAGGGAGAGGTTCCCATATGATATACAGAACCACAGGGGAGGGGCGCTAAAGAAAATGATGTGCTGGTGGGCCATAAGCCATTTCCCTTTGAAGGGAGCAGAATTTGCCACCCCAAAATATGTCTCTGGCATAAAGATTGTCATAAGTTGGTTATTTTTAAAGAAACAGCAGACACAAGAAAAGCTCCAAAAAGACATAAGAGGTTAGCCTTTCTAAGGGACATCTACACGTATAAAGAAAATTTCCACTTGTAAGGGTGTCTTCCTCTCTGTACCAAGAAGATGAGGATGACTAAATCTCTAGAAAGTCTTATCAATTTATCAAAGGAGAAGGCAAGAATTTAAAGCTCGGAACAACCTTAGCTTAGTTTCTTGTGTTTTGCTTGTTAAACTCCCATTATAGTCCCCTACCCCCAGCACCTTCTTTTATCTTTATCTGAAACTAGTATTTAAGGTGATGGCTTGGGCCATTTCAGGTTGTTGCTCAGTCATCCTGGATCTCTTCTAGGTATATGGGAGGTGTACATCTTATTAAACTTCTGTTTATTTCCCCCCGTTAGTCTGTTTTTTTATTACAGGGATGAGGGGGAGGTTCTCAACCAAGAACCTAGAAGGGAAGACAGAAAATTATTTTCCTTCCACACATACCATAGAAGATCTAACTATGAAAATCAACCATACTTCTATATATTAAGAATGATTACTCTGAGAATGAAATGAAGAAATAATTTCATTCACAATAGTATCAAAAAGATAGAAAATAGACAAGTAAATTTACCAGAAGAGGTATAAAGTTTGAATATTGAAAACTATAGATTATTTCTGAGATAAATTCAATAGCATCTAAATCAATAAAGATGGTCATAACTTGGAAGCCTAAATATTGTCAAGAGGATAATTATCCCCAAATTGATCTATTAATTACTGTCAATTCTTTTCAAAATCTAGTTTTGTAGGAACTGGCAAGCTGATCCTAAAATTTATATGGAAAAGCGAAACATTTACCATAGCCAAAATAATTGGAAAATAAAAGAAGAACATTATTCAATTTCAAACTTAATATTGTATAAAGCCCTAGAAATCAAGACTGTGGTATTGGTTCAAGGATAAGTATATAGACCAATGGAACAGGATTACAAGTGCAGAAATAAACCTTTACATTTATCATCAGTTTATTTTCAACAAAGATGTGAATGCAACGCAATTAGAAAAGGTTAGTTTTTTCAAGAAACGGTGCTCACCTGAAACTAATATAATATGTCAATTATACTTTAAGTTTAAAAAATAGGGTATCTAACCACTCATTAAAAAGAAAGAACTTAAGACTCTTACCTCACACTATATACCAAAAATTAACTGAAGGTGAATCAGAGATCTAACTGCATGAGATAAACCTCTCAAATTTTTAGCAGTTTTTAAAATTGTGGTAAAAAATAAATGTGTAACACAAGATCTATAACATACCATAACATAACATAAGATCCTCAACAAATCCTTAAGTGTACAGTGCAGTATTGTTAAATTATAAGCACAGTGTTACTGAAGGAGTTCAGAACAGTCTCCCCAAGACATGCTACTTGGCATGTGGGTTATTTTGAGTTGAAGGCAATGGAGACCCTGTGGGCCCAAGAGAAAGTTTCACCACTCCATTACAGAATTTAAATTTATAATAAGAGTTATTGCCAAAAGTAGCTCTTTGTGGCCTGTCTGTAGGGCAGGGCAAACTTCAAATTACTGAACGCCTGCCATTCTTATTGCCCTGTGATGACCTTCCTCCTCCGTGAAGCCCCAGGGTGCCTTACCTCATCCTCAGCTCAGAATGTCATATATGCCATGTTTTCCATTACTGTCTCTGAACCTCTCATGTATGTGAAGCTCCCATTTACATATATAATTAAATTTGATCATTTTCTCTTGTTAACCTGTCTCATATCTATTTGATTATTATTACACAATTCAAAAGAATCCTGAAGTGGAGAGGAAAGTTTCTTTCTTCCTCACAATGTACAATAAGTCTCTAGAACTTTTTCATCTTGTATAACTGAAACTTTACACCCATTAAATAGGAACTTCCCATTTCCCCTCCTCCTAGCCCTTGCCAACTCCCATTCTACTTTCTGCTTGTTTTGAATTTGACTACTTTAGGTACCTCATATAAATGGAATCATTCACTATTTGTCTTACTGTAACTTGCTTATTTCCCTTAATATAACTTGCATGTTTTGATGATGACCCCAACCTCTTAAAAAGACAAAATCTTTCCTCTCCATCCATCCCTCTTTATAGAAATCTTTTTAGACCTATTTTCTCCTTATGGTGAAAAAGACATAATCTTAAATTTAACAGTTCTTCCAATCTACTTTAGTCCATCCTCCATAAAATTCAAGTAAATTAAATATAAGGTTATGTTAGTTAGAAAGGTTTTCTCGACTAACCAGGGTTTAAGCCATAGGACATTCTTGTTTCCTTTATCAGAAACCTGGGTATAGACATTTAGTTATCGGAGTGATTCAGAAACCCAACAATATCACTAAGGATAATGGCTTTCCCATACTGTCTTCCATCCCCACCATAAGCAGGTTTGCCATTTTATAGTTACTATGGCTGCTGCAACTCAAGGCATCAGTTCTCATAACAGTTTCCTATGCAGAAAGTTAAGCATAAGGGTAAAAGGACTTCTCTGAGAAGACAGAAATCTTATCCAAAAGACAAAAGTATTTTTCAGAAGGCTCAATGAAGTATTGTCTTGACCCCAAAATGTATTCTACCTACAAGGGAGAGCAGCAAAGTAGCATCTAGCATTCTTTGAATCTGGGTGCAAAAAAATACCAGAGTTTTATTGGGAAATAACAATGGGTGAATAGATGTTACATAGTTAAGAATGTCTGCCAGACATTCTTTTTATCAAAAACAACACCTTTTTCACGATCCAATAATTTTAAAGTTCTGTCTATCTACATTTATACATTCACATAGAGATACAAGCAAAAAATAATATTTAGCAAATTCTGGTGGTGTTTATAAATAGTTAAATTTGGGATAATATTTTCCTTTCATCTTCATCCAATGCTTGAATAATTTTTAACATGTATCAATTTTATAATATTAATAAAACAATTAATCTTTTAAAAGATTAATTCAAGATGTTTTCAATGACAGTATTCCTGTGAAATTCAAGATGTTTTCAATGACATTATTACTACTAATAACAAATCCATATGGAAAGAAATTTTTAAAAATCATTTTTCAGTCTATGGTGTACTGATTTCCTTAAAGTCGTGCATATAATATTATTTTAACAAAAGTAGACTGAGGACAAGGAAATTTAACTTACTATATAATAAAGGCGAGTTACCTTACATTGTTTTAGAAAAAATTGCAAAGAGACCTGCTTTTTAAAATTATACTCCTGCAGCCCTGGCTGGTGTAGCTCAGTGGATTGAGCATGGGCCTGTGAACCAAAGGATCGCGCGCGGTTCAATTCCCAGTCAGGGCACATGCCTCGGTTGCAGGCCAGGTCCCAGGAGGGGATGCAGGAGAGGCAACCATACACTGATGTTTCTCTCCCTCTCTCTTTCCTTTCTCCTCTAAAGATAAATAGATAAAATAAATAAATAAAAAGTATACTCCTGCTCACAATGCTGCTTATTTATACTAGGCCAAGAGATATATAAATTCAGGGCTTAATAAGTGCCAGGTAGATAGATAGATTTTTTTCAAACTATAAATCTAGTATCAATAAGACAAAAATATATAACAATAATATAGTTCTAAATTCATAAAAGTCTTTTATATTGTTCAATGAATGTTGGTTCCCTTCCTTTTCCTACAGATAGTACTAATAGTTCAAGCTTACAGCTATCTCTTCTCACATCACAATTATATTCAATTGTCTGGACAGAGCCTCCAGCAGGTCATCCCATTATGGAGTAGTTTTATAGACAGTTTTCCTTAGAGCTCTTAATCTGCACCAGTAATTGATCAAAATAGTCCTGCTAACCAAAGATGTTCCCAAACTTCACAAATTGAGGCATAAAAAATTAGCCAACACACTATATCTGATTTTATGTAATCCTTGCTCACCCTTTCATTCTCTCCCAAACAGATGGAGGAAGAGGGAAGATCAATAACCACCAGGCATAACTGCTATTTGAGCCATCACTGATGATTTAAAACAGGAGTACTACAAATAAATCTTAGGGAACATTGATTACATTAAAATAGAGTCAAGCTCAATATTCTAGTCTAGTGGTCATAAAACTATGGTTTTCAGACTAGTAGCATCAGCATCACCTGGGAATCTATTAGGGATGCAGATTTTGGGGCCTCACCCTAGACCTAATAAATCAGAAACTTGCATGTGTAGAGGCCCAAAATTTGTACATTGCCAAGTCCTCGGGGTAATTTCTACTGACTCATCAATTTTGAGAACCCCTACTATAGTCTTTAACCAACTCAGTTTACCCAAAGCTTTTTTAAAAATCCCTTTTTCTTTTCTCTTCATATGTCTTATTCCAGCCAATGGGTCCAGAGGGAATATTACTTGCTCTCATGATAGTTCTTATTAACATTGACTTTATTTTTACCTCTGTGGTTATAATGTATACCAGTTTATAATTTCAAACATTAAGAAAAGAAGAAACGAGGAGACTTCCTCAAGATAATTATGTTTATTTACCTTGGAGTCCAGACCTCCATGTGTCCCAGGTCTATCTTGCCCTCTAAAGAACATGATTCTAGAGATGATACTTCTTTGTTCCCAAAGCTCTTTATTCACTGTTCTACTTTCTCCTAAAAAAGAATGTAGAGCCCTAGCTGGCATAGCTCAGTGGATTGAGCACAGGCCTCTGACGCAAAAGGTTGCTGGTTCAATTCCCAGTCAGGGCACATGCCTGGGTTGCAGGCCAGGTCCCCAGTAGGGGACACATGAGAGGCAACCACACATTGATGTTTCTCTCCCACTCTTTCTCCTTCCCTTCCCCTCTCTCTAAAAATAAATAAATAAAACATTTTTTAAAAAAAGAATGTAGAGAGAGGAGGGGCAAGGAAATAGGAGATTAACAATCAGAGAAAAGTTGATGGTTCTTACCAATAAGAATACCTGTGGCTGCATATTTAGAATTTTATTCTTCACTGTATGTATTTTTGAGTAATGAAAAAAGCGATTTGAACTACCTCAAAACTATTCAAATCTGAGAAAAATTTTAAAATTCTTTAAATTTCAGCTTTCAGCTCACTGGATTAAGCTGGATTTCTCACATTGTTTTTAATGAAGCAAGAAAGACTGCCATCTTTGCAGCTATATATGTTTGTCAGTTCATTAGTGTGACTCTCTTTTTCTTTTTTTGCTTTCTCTTCATTCTTTCATATATATTTTTCCTCTAAGTGTTAAAACAAAGTACAAAAGGTGTATCTTGGCATCTATGTAGAAACTCAGGTTATAAAAGCTTATTCTCTGTACTTATATGACATACAAATCATTCCCTGTTTCCCTGGAGATACATACTGTTTTCAGTGAAATTAACATTTTCTCTGGAAGACTCTTATTTTTATTAAAACTATACTAGTTTTCCCCTCCTTAAACTATTCATATTTCAATTCCCATTTTTAGGGCTTCAATTTACTTAAAAACTTGATTTGAGCTAAAAGGTGTCCCCAAATATATGTTAAAATTAATTTTAAGAAATCTGTAAGTTTTGAAAGGAAAACAGCACTAAGTAAACAAATTGTCTTGCTCTTGTTAAGAAACAAAATTGCCAAGTTATTTTTATACTTTAAAAAAAGAATCTGGCTATATTAGTCATCTATTATTACATGTAAATTACTCCAAAATTTAGCAGCTGAAAACAACTAAATTTATAATCTCACAGTTTCTGTGGATCAGGAATATGGAAGGGGTTTAGCTAGTTGCCTCTGGTTTAAGCTGTGTTATAAGGCCACAGTTAAGCCTTTATTTATTTGGCTGAAGCTGCATATCTGCAGTGTTAAATGGTGTGAGGATGGGGATTTATATCCAGACCCACTCATGTGGATGTTGGTAGGCCTTAGGTCCCTATCTAGGTAGGCCTCCCCATAGGACCTCCTCACAGAAGGGTAGCTGGCTTCTTGCAGAGTGAGCAATGCAAGAGAAAGAGTGTACTCAAGACAAACCCACCATATTTTTATAACCTACCACTAGTAGTCTCATTTCATCACTTTGCTGTACTCCATTTATTAGAGGTGAGTCAAAAAGCCTAGCATGGTCTTCAGGAGAGAGGATTACACAGAAGGGTAGCTACCAGGGAGGCAGGGATTATTGGGGACCAATTTATAGGTTACTCACCACACTAGCATACAAACACAGAATAATGTCATGGGTTTTTTTCCCTCCAGATTCACAAAACTCCCCAATAAACTAGGACTAATATAGCTTTCTTTATTAAGTCTGAATTTGCAGTGTTGGGAAATTAATATGTACCTAATTTGATATCACTGAACTGTAACTAAGGAAAAGGTGCTATAAAATTCCATGTACGATTTTGTAGCATGAAGACTGGAATTTTGGGAAGAGCTAGAGATAGAAACAATAGACGTAGAGATACAAAAAGACAGAGATAGATATATGGAATCATACAGTTACCAGCATAGATATATCAATATCAAGATAGATAATATATTATTGTATCATTAAGGTATGGCAGTAAACAGATTATATATTCAAAAGTGTTTAACTGAAAAACAGATTTTGAAAGGGTCTGTTTACAGAAATGTGGGTAGAGTTATGTGATCTAATAAGGAACTAGTGACAACAAAAAGCCATTATGGCCCCTGGGCCAGAAGAGGTGCAAGAGGAGAAAAATGTATTAATTTAATGTGGTGAAAGCTGGAACCTTGAAAGAGGGAGTGTACATAAAAGGCAAAGTAGATATAAAACACCAAGGGATCCTATTTAAATGTAGATTCTGATTCAGCAAGCCTGGAGTGAGCAAGAGATTCTGTGCTTCTAACAAGATCCCAGGTGATTCTGATGCTGCGGGTTCACGGGTGGCACTCCTCCGAATAACAAGGGCCTAGCTACTCAATCATTACAGCACCTCAAGGAGGCAGGGAAGAAATGGGAAGAATGAACACACCAGCCTCTTCTCTCTGCCCACCTTCTAAGAGCACCTCCACTGTCTAAATGGCAAAGGCAAAAAAGCCAAAGGCAAAGAAGACCAAGTGATGTAGTCTATAAGGAGAAAATTTCCGTGGCCCAGGGCACAGCAAAGACAACCACAAAATGTATAAGGTCTTGTAGAGTTTTCTCACACTTTGCACACCAGTACCTAACTAAATAATTGAGAAGGCCCCTCTGTGGATCTGCAGGCCTCTCTCTCTGCCCAGCTCTCTCTTCTCAGATAATCTATCCTGTGTGCTCCAGCTGCTTTGGTTTCCCCAGATTCTCCTCACCTCTGTCTTTTCAACTCAGGGAGTCTGCTGGACTCTACCTAGGGTCCCCTGCCTACATTATGTTTTGGATATTTCCAGTTTATTTTTGTTATTTCCAAGATTTTTCATTTTTAAATATTTCCAATATATTTGTTATTTCCAATATATTGCCTGTCTTATTGTTTATCTGTTGTTCTTTTTGTTATTTCAGGCAGGATAATAAGTACAATATTTGTCACTCTATCTTGGTCAGAAGTAGAAATTCCTCCCATGAATTATTGTTAATAATTTATTGTTTAATCAGGTGCATTCAGCTACAGAATCATATTTTTATATACAGATTGAGTTTAATGATACTTCTCTTTTAAGAACAATGAGGGCAGAAGGTTAAAGGGTTGTCTTTGAAATTTAAAAGGGAATATTATATTAGCATTTCAGCTTTATTATTTAAAGTCAGCAATTGTATAAATGTATAAATAATTGAACTTCCAAGTTTCTACCTTCCCATTCTAGTCTCACTTCCTTAGTAGTTTTGCAAATTATTCAACACTTGTTTAAGGATACTTTATGACCCATCTTGGCTGAAGTTAAGAAGTCAAGATGTCTTATTAGTATAAATAAAATGATTCAAGAAAATGTAATTTAGAAGTAGGTAAAGAAAAATAAAGTCAAAACAAAAACAAGAATAATTCATGTAATATGATATGTCTCATAAAAATTTCACAGTATATAGTGGTCAGTGTAAGAAAAATATATCAAGCCCTGGCTGGTGTATTAAGCCCTTCCTGTATGAATTATCTATATTTAATGAGATCTTGAGGAATTCATTAACACAGGACTTCATGAAGAAAACAAAAAAGTTTACTGAAAATAGTGTAATTGGCCCTGGCTGGTGTAGCTCAGTGGATTTAGCACAGGCTGTGAACAAAAGGGTCGCTGGTTCAATTCCCAGTCAGGGCACATGCCTGGGTTGCAGGCCAGGTCCCCAGTAGGGGGCACATGAGAAGCAACTACACATTGATATTTCTCTCTCTCTCTTTCACCTTCTCTTCCCCTCTCTCTAAAAAAGAAAAAATAAAATCTTTAAAAAAAGAAAAGGATATTGAAGCAACATTCTGGGGCCCTGAAAACATTATTTTGAACTGGCTAGTGAATCTTTGGGCATAAAACTCAACATAACATAAAAATTCGTTAATCTGCACACTTAAGATTTGTGCACTTTATTGTATGAAAATTATATATCAATAAAAACATAATTAAAAATTAGTTGAACCTAAATATTTGCCACAGATGAAACAAAAATTTGCCTCTGAGCTTCTTAGCAGTCAATAAACAAAAAAGACATCTATTTAATTTCACAAATCACACTAGAGAAAAGATAAAAAAGCACTGTGTCATAATTAACTGTAACTTAATTCTTCAAAATATTTAAAAGTTTATAAATCATTTCATGGAAACGTCTGCATTTGGTATCTGTGTTCTGGGACAAGAAAGAATGTGTTGAGTATAGATTGAGTCATATAAATAATATACAAAGTTAATTAATCAAATTTGATTAATATTATTTCTTGTACCTTTCTTAAGCACATTTTAAAACCATGGCATACTTATGTTGCAAGAAATAAAGGGTTGTGGTTGTCTTGGGAGCAAACAGGAAATGATTCATGCAGCTATTGTGGAATGTACTGAGCATTGAACAAAAATTCCTTTGCCCTTTCTGAGAGCAGTACCTTGAATCATGGGGCTCATGAACAGCTGTGTAGGGGTTCCTGCAATTTCCTGTGATAATATATACCGTGTAACACACTCATGAAACGTCCCTTATCATTTGTAACCCAATTTGGTAGAGAAAATGTTGTTAAGTAATCAGATATGTCTTGGCCTCTGTCAAAACACCTATCCATAAAGGCAGAAGAAATGGCTCAAAAATCGGAAAGCGTAATTGAAATAGGTTGGCCTGGAGGATTTATAGAGCTATAAAAAGGTATGATCTCTTGGAATAAATGTGAAGATTTGTGTGTGTTTGTCAGCAGTAAAAACACAATTCTCAAAGTAGCACTAATCTGGCACCAAGAAAAAATGATGTCAAACTCTTCCTTTCTCACTCATTTTTCTTAACAGTCAAGATAATACAATAAGTGTAAGTTTTAAACTAAGCCATTTAACTCATTTTAGACAATGTTCAGAGCAGCAAGGAGCTGGTTTCCCATTAGCAAATACTGTGGGATGGGGTAGGAAGAATCAGTGAAAACAAGGAGGAAATTAAATTTCTTCTAGCGTTTTCTTCTTCCCTAAGATAATTTTGTTGTTCTATGACCTCTTGAACTGAAGTTCCGTTAGTTTGTAATAAATTCATAAAGCAGGAGACCTTTTCACTATGTCCCCAAAATAATAAACAATAATAATTATCTTAAAACAATAAAGTAATTTTTAAAATGAAGTTGTTATTAGAATTTTAATAATAAAAGCAAATGGAATCAACTTTCAGTTTCACAGTTAGTAAAGTGCCACTGCTTTTACTAGAGTAACATTTCTTGTCAGTGTGAAAATCTTCCTTCCAAAAGAATATTTTAACTAAGATACTCAAAATAAATCATTGGCGTGTTTTCTTCTTGAGCACAATTTATGACCAACACAGATGCAACCATGTAATGATAAAAGGTATTGTAAGCATCGCAGTACATTACTTTAGGCTAAATCGCAGTGTCCTGCCTGTGGAATCACAAACTCTACTGCAGCCAGTGAATCACTCTTTTGTTCAATTAGCATTTAGTATCATACCCTAACCAGGCTGAATTAGTCTGTCATTTGCCATGTAACATAACCTCAAACAATCTCTGCAAAACTACAACTTAAGTAATATTTTTAGATTCACGGGCCCAATTTTAACATAAATTAGAAGAATTGTTGGAATAATTTCTTCTGAAGTTTTTCTTCTTTATTATTTTATATTATCAGTTACAACCAAAAGATGTTTTTTAGACTTGAATGGACTTCCATAAGCCCTGTCATTCAACCTCTCATTATATCTCTTTTTTGGCTCCAAGAGAGTTAAATGCTTCTTTTGTTTTGAAGACAGTCTAATATATTTGTGAGTTATATTGTCTAAGGTTGATTTATTTTTCCTTTAAAGGTGGGTGATAAGTAGTCATGAGTGTATACAAGTTTATTTTTTTCTTTGAAAATAAATTGCCCTTTGTTCTTCACATATAATCCCAATTAACTCTAATTGGAGTTTTTATTTATTTATTTATTTATTTTATTTTAGTTGTTGTTCAAGTAGTTTTCTGTCTTTTACTCCCATTCCATTCCACCCACCCAGTGCTCCCCACTTCTCTCCCATCTCCATCCCCCTTAGTTTTTGTCCATGTGTCCTTTATATTTGTTCCTGTGACCCCTTCCCCTTTTCCCCTGAAATTCCCTCCCCTCTCCCCTCTGGTTACTGTCAGCCTGTGTTCTATTTCAATGTCTTTGGTTATATTTTGCTTGTTTGTTTGTCTTGTTGTTTAGGTTCCTGTTAAAGGTGAGATCATATGGTATTTGTCCTTCACCACCTGGCTTATTTCACTCAGCATAATGCTTTCCAGTTCCATCCATGCTGTTGCATAGGGTAGGAGCTCCTTTTTTCTTTCTGCTGCATAGAATTCCATTGTGTACATGTACCATAGTTTTTTGATCCATTCATTTACTGATGGGCACCTAGGTTGCTTCCAGCACTTGGTTATTCATAGAGGAGAATATAGGCAGGAAAATCTCAGATAATTGGAGTTTTTTACATGCATCAGACAGGGAATTTACCCTTCTAAAGGTAGGGGCAAGAGTGATCTAAACGGCTAAGTTCATGGTCAGTGCTCACCATGTCTTTTAAAAATAAGTGCTCTATATCCAATAAATGATGTGGTTACTCTGATATCTTTCTTTACTTGCTTTTTTAAAGAGAAACATTTGGATAATCCTGGGCAATTTATAGGACATAATAGTTTGGACAATGTCCACACATATGCTTTACTTAGAAGAAGCAAATGACAGGTCTAACTACAAATCATCTATTGTCTTTCTGTCACAAGTCCGGAAATATTTTTGGGACACAATCTTGATTGGGAAGAAAAAATGTGTTTTACCTCATCCCTTGCCTTAAGTTTCCATCAGAAGTATTTCCTACTCACATCATTACTGGTCTACTATCTGATTTTCCTCCCTCCAGTTTCTATAGCTGAATTTATATATGCTGCCCCAATTACCAGTATCTCTAAAATATCACTTTTATATTTTTACTAAGTTGCTTAAAAACCTTTCTTGCTCTCTTCCCAGTTATTGCCAGAAGATAAAGTCCTGCCAAATGCAAAGATAAAACAATTTAGTAATGAGTTTCATGTCTTTTATACAAGGAAAAAGAGTCCCTGTATTGGGGAGTACAGTGTCTCACAAATAGTGGAACACTCTTTACAACGGTTTTGGGCTAGCACCAGCTTTATAGAGGCAACTCCAAAACAGGACATGATTGGCAAGGAGGTTGAGGGTTTCCTTATAAGGGTAGCAGGTCCTGTTTTCTAGGGTAAGGTAAGCTAGCCTTGAGACGGAGGATGGTGATTGGTACATATTAGGTTTCCTTGACAGGTGTTTCCTCTAAGTGCAGGCTGACTTAGTTTTAGATTTCTGACTTGGGCCATGCTGCTGGGGCAGCCTTCATTTTATGGGTCCTGATATACAAAGTCACTTTATCAGTCCAAACTGCTTAAACAGTATTTCAAGTTCCCTGCTTTTTTTTCTCACTGATTGCCTGCTGTGGCAACTGTTAGCTTCTATCCTAATGTTTTCCTAATACTTTCCTATTCCCTTGAAAGAGTCATTACCTTTAAAACACTTGAACTCTGCCTCTTACACAAAGCCCTTTTTGACCTCTGAACCCTATATTGTTTTTTGTAACACTTCTAAGCCTACATCCTAATATTTATTTGACACCTAATTTAATACCGTTTTAATAGCCTAACATTAACAAATTTGAGTGCCTATCATGTATCAAATTCCTTTCTTTTATGTTGCCTTCATCTGTTATTTAAAATTTTATATTGTCATTTCACTTCCTCATATTTTTCTTCCTTGTAGAGAAAAAGAAATTCTTTATAGAGATTTATAGAGAATAAATCTCTAGATTTCTTGAGTGTAAGCAATAGAACTTTTGTTGTATCCAAAATAATTTAAACTCAAGTGCAATGAACAAGAAAGATACAATTCATGTTCCATGGATTCTATATTCTAGTGGGAGAGCAGATAAAAGTATATAGAATTAACTCCACCATTATTATTTAATTGCAATTGTAATGGAAACTCTGTATCATAAAAGTATAATATTAGCATTCCTTCAATCAACATGCTTTTCTTGTAGAGGAGGAAAAAGAATTTCGTCTTTACCATTCTGGTTGAGAGCCCCTGTGGTAAAAGACAGATTAACAGGAGAAAAACAAATAGAAGTTTAATAACATGTATACCTCCTGTATACAAGGGATAGACCTAGGAAAACTGAGTGACTCCTGGAAACGGCCCAGGCTACCATGTTAAATACAGCTAAAGACAAAAGATTTTGCGAGGGTAGAGGAGGAAGGTAGGTCAGTTATAGGAGGTTAAGGGGAGTAGGCAAAGCACAGTAAACAAGGGTATGGTTGTTATGAGGATTTAAGTCATTATCTTCTCCTTCTATAAGAATTTCTAGAGATTTAACCTTCCTCCTTTTTCTGGTACAGAGAGGGAGATGTCCTTATAAATGGAGATTTCCCTTATAAATGTAAATATCCCTTTGACTCCTCCTGGAGTCATTTCCATAAATGTCACCCTTTAATGAACTTTCTCTTTTATAAACTATTAAATTTAGAGTGGTGCCATATAAATTTATTCTTAATAGTTCTCTAATAGAATTACTTTTATTTAGTGTATATCACCACATAAGAACTAAGTTTTGTAATAGTAAAAACTGTGTATTCTGTTTATTTTGTTCTGTACGCAACACTTAGAGAAGGTTTGAGTCCAATACATATATGTTGATAAGAGTGCTTGATAGTATAAAAAATTATTCATATGAGTTGTAAAAACTGATGGCTCTTGAGGACAAAATTCAATGAAGTGTTAATGTAGGTAGCTAGATATTAATAAAGGAAAGGGCAAAGGGAATCAGACATGAACCATAATAAACTAGAGAAGCTGAATCTCCTTCATTAGAAAGTTACAGCATTCTATTAAACCTAATTTACCAGAAAGTTATAGCATTTACAGGCTCATTCACACACTCCAGGACACCACTGCCCTTGAGATTTAATTTTCAGAGCATATAGGAAAAATCTCTCTAGGGCTCCACTAGCCTGGTATCAGGATTATAGGGGAAAGGAGTAGGGGAAATTCCCCTGCTGGACACATGTACAGAGAAACCAGATGATTCAACAGATCCTTTAGACATTCACAAAGGAAGTCAAAATGGTACAGGGGAAGGTAAACACATGTGCAATGAGAGCCAAGATGACAACCATAGGGACCTGTCAGTCTAACCTAGGAAGGGAATAAATTAGTTATAAGGTAGACCCTTCAGAAGCCTGCTAAAACTTGGGAAGTTGACTGGTTAGTTTGAAATAGTGCATGGTCCATCCCAAGCCCAAGATAATATGATCCCAGTTAACTAAAACTTTTTCTCTCTCCCAGTAACACCCACTCATACTATTTATTCATGTGTTGTCTATGTAGCAACCATGTGGATCTAGCAGCCACCTAGGGCCCACAGCAGACCAGGTGTGTTTCAAATGACTAAGCTTTAATATTAAACAGAAACTCTGGACACTGACCTTTGTTTTGGGCTGATGAAGGCAAAATATCAGCCTTCATCTATGGTGGCACATACAGAGATAGGACACTGGAAACCCAAGGGCAGCTTTCTACCCAAATAAGTCTTACCACACCACAATCTCTCTTGCATGGGTCTATGGAATGCTTTCCTTGTAATCCCATGAAAGAACACAATTTCTACCAGCTGCAGAAGTACAGTTACAGGACTAAAGGGGTTCATTTGCCTGTGTTCATCAAAGCCTAATCAAACACGAGCAGGAGTTTACAGCCAAGAAAGTAAGGATGTATAAGTTGAAAAAATGGTGCATAGCCCGGAGTCTCATGTAAGCTAGTCAAACACCTGGAGCCCTGACGGCTTCCAGGGGATGGGTTATGCAGGGGGGAAAAATCATTAGTCATGGTGGCTAAAAGATTTGGGGTCATGGGGTCTCCTTATTGGTTAGGGCCACTGCAGGGGATAATTGATCATTGTATCAGGTCCTAATGTCAGCTACGGCATTGTCCTGTCATGTTTCAGAAGGGTGTGGTCCATAGAATCACTCAACTTTCACAGGCCTGGGGCTGAAACACAACTGAAGTCAAGATGTTGTCTTTAGTTTGACCCAAAGGTCTATTTCTATGGTCAACAGACCTGAGGCTTTGTTCTTAAGACAGTTTGATACTGACCTGAATCTGATGTTTTCGGGGCTAAATGATTAAGGAAGGGAGTGGAGGGAGTGGAGGACAGAAAGAAGAATGGGTCTTGTTAAAGAAATGGAGTTTCTGTAAGGTTATAGTACCTAAGGATTGCAATGTTGTTACAGAACCCCTCCAGTTCTGCTCTGAAACAGCTGTGGGGTCTGATGGCTCACCACCAAGAAGTGTGAGCCCCCCCCCCCCCATTGCAAGAGTTTGGTGAAAAAGGGAAGGGGTTATTTATTTAAAGGTTATACAAATTTAGAATAAATGGCAGATTTCTGCCGTTAAATCCTGTTTCTTTTAAAACACCCCAAAACACATAGTCTGCCTCCCTTTGCCAAACCAGGCTGGTTCCAGAATATGCCAATTAGGCATAAAGTCTTTCAGAAAAGCAAAAGTCTGTAGTTCAGCTTTCCTAGTCACAGTTCACTTCAACCCCAAGCATCCCTCACGCATCCAGGCTAGGCAGGTCCTGCGCCACACCACCAGCTCTGGCAGCTCTGAACTTCTGGCTTTTGGATTTCTTCTCTCTTACCCCAGACTGTATGGCTTTTCCTCTTCTCTTACCCCAGACTATGTGGCTTCCCTCCTTTCTCTTTCAGCCCACCCTCATTTAAATGCTCAACCCAGAACTTCCCTTAGGACCTCATATCTAGCCCTTCTTACGATGTATTAGCATCCGCTATTTTTGCCAGTTCCCCATATCTTTTACCTTCTTTTGGCTGTCATCTTTAGTCAGGGCAAAAGTTCCCAGCAATGCACAGGCTTCCATCCCCTGCCTCTCTAGCAGTAGCTGAATGAACTACCCTGGTTATCTAATGAGTCTCTGAGTTTTCAAGTACACAATTTGCCCTGGGCAGCAGCCCTTGTCCCTTCAGGAAGGCCCAGCTATTAAACTGCCATTGTTATTGCAATGTATGTCAAATGCCATGTCATCCACTTCCCCCTCTTCCAATCAAGGATTGTGGGGAATATACTCTGCACCTCATTACAATATAATTTCAAGTAACAGTCTCCCATGCATTTCAAGAATAATTTTGGTGATATTTTAACTTTGTTAAAAATACTACTTGAATTACAAACCTTTTTCAATTTGCAAAGAATAGTTTAGGGCTTTTCGATGTACATTAGAATTCATGAACTTCTGTTGTTCATGATCTTGATTTTGCCATGCTATATACTTGCAAAGGGAAGTAATTTTCACAATAGCAGGGAAGGCTATCTTTGCCTGAACCAAATGAAAAATATTGATTTGAAGACCCTTAAAAAAATTTTCAAAGCACTGTGTGAACAATATTGGAAAATTGTCAGACCCATTTTTCAAGTTTCTACAAAAAAAAAAAAAAAGAAAAACACCTACCATTTTCTGGATTATGGGGAGGAGCTGAATAAAAGTTGTATGCATTATAAATCATTTTTGTTTTGAAAGAAGCTAAGTGCATAAAAGTAAAGTAAAATATCAAACCTGATTTTTAATTGCATTCATTCAAATTTAAATACAAAGAAAGGACAGAGTTGGGACAAAATTAAACTCCCAGATTTAGTAAAACTTGTTTTGATGCCATTTTTATGTATGAAGTATAGGTATCAAAGAGCATATAATATTTCATAGTTAAGTCTTAATGTAGGTTTTACTTAACCAAGCATTGAGAAATGACTGGCTGTACTGAACTTGATATTTAAATTATCTTTTAAAAATTACCATTGCCTGTCCCTGTTATTATCTGTAGAAAATTATATTGAAGTGGTTGGCAAGTGACTGTCATATCAGTTATCCCAAATAAAATAAAATAAATGCTTGGTCCATATATTTAATATTTAAATCTCAGATAAATAATTATTCTAATACTCTAATTTCCATTTATCCAATTATACATTTTAATTTGAAAATAATTGAAACATATTAAGTGGGGAGTCATATTTCTTTCAAAAATTACCAATAAGAAAACCATAAATGATTTTTCATTTCAAAGAAAATAAGCTGAACGATGATTTTTAGCAATATAGAACAAAACCCAATGTGCAAAATATGTATCTTTTAACTTTGAAATTAAAAACATCTAATCTTTCCTAGTTAGCTTACAAGGGCTGATGCAACTTCTAAGTATTTATCAAGTGTTTAACTGAATATTTTTAAAGTTTTTTTCTATGTAAAAGGCATTTGTTTTTCCTTGTTTGCCAGGAGAGAATTTTCAGCACACAATAGTGCCTTTGGTTACACTGAAAATCTAGATAGTCTTTCACTAAATGGAAGTCTATTCATTCCATATGAATTTGTCTTGCCAACATGTAGAGTTAATCATTTGTTTTTGAGATGAATGAGGAAATTAAGCCTTCTGTAGCTAATTGGTATGTCAAGGTTTCTGTAAATGTATGCTGTAATCATCCATTCTGGTTAATATTTCAGAAGAACAGAACACAATATAAGTTTGACTCTCCAGCAAAAAAAAGTCACAGAACCCTACAAAGCTGGTATATGACAGAACAACAGACACAAGAATCACAGCCATACCACCAACCCTAGTGACAGTGAACACTTATTGAGTGCTTACTATGTCTCAGGCACTGTGATTTGAATTTTCCATGCATTAAGTTATGTACTCTTCACAGTACTCTATGAGGTAGGCACTGTGTTTATCCCCATGGAGTTAAATAAGTTGCTCAAAGTCAAATAATTAGCAGTTGAATGTTCATTAAAACCCAAATTCCAAATCCTAAGTTACAAGACTATGATTCATAATCAGAACACTGCAGAGTGTCTGTAACACAGTAGGGGCTTTAGAATATTAAGCAAGATTGATTAAATGCTACTTTTATAAATTAACACATTAAAAAATAAAGAATATCATAGGCTATTGAGTATCTTCCTATTATATAGAGATAGCCTAGGTAGTTTAAATCACTCCCATCTTTTTTTTTCTTTCTTTTTTTTTTTTAGTTCAAGGATACCCTTATAATTATTATTAAACTTGAGGAAGATTGCAGAAAATTGAGAAAGGCTAGAATGCATTTCGGAAGTAGGTTCACTTATCAAAAAATGTTGTAAACACTCTCTTAAATCCTACATTGAACACCAGTGATATGATCTGTGTGATCAAACCACTCAAATCAGAGTTTGTCTTCCCATTCACAGCTAATCAATAAATTGACACCAGGCTTTGTAGTGAAGAAATATTTGGCAATTATATTATGAACAGCATCACCCAGGAGAATGGAAATACTAGTACTCAAAATCCAAACTCTCTGATGGCTTAGACAAGAGGGTTTTTTTTT
>PVKM010002458.1:0-64981 GCA_004027735.1 Carollia perspicillata | reverse complement strand
AAATTATTCTTGTTATTATTTAGAACCTAGCTATGGAAAATTGTAATCACCTTTTAAAAAATGTCAGTTTCTCTCCATGCCATTTTCACTTTTTTGATGTCTTAGTCATTGAAAATGAAAAAAATGTTGAAAATACATATACTTTCCTTTCATACCCAGACACTGTTTGAATAGGGTGCTCTCTCATTTCAAGTCACTACCCGCAGGGTTCATTTGCCAAGATTCTTTTGAAGCACAGCTCTACTTTTGTAAGTTTTGAATCAAAAGGTATTTCCCCTGTTACCCAAAATTCTGTCTCGGCCTCTCCAGCTGGCAAAACAAGGCAAGGATAAGTGATACTGATCTGCTCTCCACAAGAGGAAGGATGAGAGCCATGCTTCAGACCTCCAGGGAGAGAGCATGAATAGATCTTTATCCGTTTTCTCCTCTCCTCACACTCCTGTTCATGTGACCTTTCCTTTCATGTCTTTTGATCCAAGGAGACAGCTTCTGCTATTGTTCATTGAGTGACAAAATGACTGCACTTTGTGTGTTTGGGACTGCGGAGGACAATAGTGACACCTCCCATTGAGAACTCCATGGAGGTGTGTCTGCCAGTTGGTCATTATCTATCTACCAGATCAAACCAGGATCCTCCAGAAGCCCTTTGTAGCTCTTTCAGGGTTTTTTTTGTTGTTATTTTTTGTTTTCCCCAACCAGACATTCTGCTGCATCAGAACTCACTTAGCATGGTCCCTCAGAAGCACAGTCACCTCTTTCCTCTGTTGCAGGAACAATCTACATTTCCTCTCTCCACAGGCGTGTCCTTCATCCCTGGGCCTGAGGAGCTGGTGCGAAGTTTGCTTCCACAGTGGAGAAAACCAGAAAATGTGTTAGGTCAAAAAAGATGGGACCCCTTTTTCCAACTGCGATTATCTGTGTTCAGTAGTTAAGTTTTGTAACTAAAACAGACTTAATAATTTTAAATATAGGGAAATTATTTGTCAGTTTTGATTTTAGGGTAGGAAGCGGGGTGGGGGGGAACTCCACATTGTTATGTTTGCCAATGGGGATTTGTTTTATTACTAGTGCTTGTTGAAAATTATATGATTAATATGGTTTTCCAAACTTCTGATAGCTTAACTTCCTACAAAATTTATCCTATAACTGCATGAAAAATACTTGCCACATCAAGTTTAGGAAAACTATTTTATTTTTCTCTTAAAACTTTTATTGGAATGTGACGCATTGAATGGTTTGTGCTTCTCTTGGTACATGAATGCCAACATACTTTCTAGGGAAGCATGATTGGAAAGTCACACATATAGGAGCACATGGCGAGTGTGTGAGGGTGTTGGGGTATAATGTTGCTTTTATTGTTGAAAGCTGTGATTAAACAGACGCTCTCTGCAGCTGTGACTTTGTACAGATGGCAGGGCCTAAACCAGAGGGGCCGAAAGGATTTCCTGAAATGAAGCCAAGAAGCAGATCCAGTTTTTCTCTGCTGAATCTTCTGTAAAAACCACATTAAAATAGCATGGTGTTTGCGTGGATATTCATGCTGGATGTATGTAGATCTTTTACCCCATTTTTGGTCACAGAATTATATATACTATACCTACTATATGTTTATGAAGCTTTAAACCATGTACTTATGTATAACTTTTTAAAAATGCATGTTTTACTTAACAGAGAAAGTAAGTGGATGTATGGTAGATTTCTCTGCCTTGCTCTTAAAATTCTTTTGGGTGATTCGGGTGCAAATATTTTAGATGGTCTGAAGACAACCAGGCTACTTCTATTACATTTCTTTGAATTGTTTCCCAGCTCATTATAATACCCCCCCACTTTTTGGGGTGCTGATCATCTCTTTTACCTTAACTTTGATCCTCTAATATTCTCTTTTTATTCTTGCTAAAAAAATCCTCTTCTCCACATCATGTACATTTCTACTGGATCTCCATATAGTCTCTGTCCAAAAAAATTTTATAAATATCACTCAAACAAAACAAAACAAACACTTGACCCTTTCTGCAGTTCAAGACATGTGGTTTTGCCAAGGGATAACTGAGACCCTGGTTCTACTTCTTTGCTGGGCACGAGCACTCCCTCACACTTACAAGGAATCTGAGGGCGGTAACCCGCCACAGAGGTTCGGATGAGAACTCTGCTAGCCAACCTTCTATACCTGGGAGGAGTAAGGGAAATCATATTTGCACAGAGAGCTCAGTTTTTCTTTCAACAGACATTTATTGAGCATCTACTCTAAATGACCCAGGTCTGGGCATAAATTGTTAATGAATCAATCAGACAAATTTTCTGCCTTCAAGAAACTTGTGTTTCAGTGTGGAGGAAACAAGTACTAAACAAAAAAATTAAAATGAACAAGATAACAAGCCATAAGCTATGGATAAGTATGAGAAAGAAAATAAAATGGAATAATAAAGTGTGATGGGGTAGGGTCTTTTTTGGATTGGACATTAGGGAAGACATTTGTCAGAAGGTATAATAGTTATCATTGCTGTGTAACAAATTATGCCAAATCAAACATCTTAAGAATAAATATGTATCCTATCACATGACTTTTGTTACACAGGAATTCTATAACAATTTAGATGGGCAGTTCTATCTCAGGGTCTCTTCGGAGATTGCAGCCATCTGAAAACTTCACCACAGTGGAGAATCTGCTTCCAAGACAGCTCACTCCCACCGCCATTGCCACAACACCTCTGTCCCTTCCCCCATGGATCTCTCCACAGGGGCACACGGTATCCTCATGAGATGTTGACTGGTTTTCCTCAAAACAAATGATCCAAGAGAGTAAAGCAGAGCAGCAATACATTTTATTTCTTAGCCTTGGAAGTCACATGACTTCGCTTCTATACTATTATCACATGCCATGTGGGAAGTGACAGCTACAAAGGTATGGCTATCAGGAGGTGTGAGGGTCATTCAGGATGCATTTTGGATGCTGGGTACCATGGGAAGTGGTCGTTGAACTGAGGTCAGAATAATTAGAAGGAATCTGTTACGTGAGTACTTGGGAGGAGGGCATCCCAGTTGGAAGGAACAGCAGGTCTTATGACACTGAGGCAGGGAAATCTTGGTGTTTTCAAGAAGTAGACATAACAGAGAAAGAGAGCTACCATATGATTTCATTTAATTGTGTAATCTAAAGAACAAAATAAATGAACAAAACTGAAACAGACTCATAGACACAGAGGGAGAACTGGTGGTTGCCAGAGGGTGGAGGGTTGGGAGACTGAGTGAAAAAGTGAAGGGATTAAGAAGTACTAATTAGTAGTTACAAAATGGCCATGGGGAAGTAAGTGAAGCCTAGGAAATACAGTAAATAATATTGCTATAACTGTGTATGGTGCCCATCATGGTGCTGGAAATATAGAGGGGCGTACCGTGAAAAGCGTATGATTGTCTTCACTACTAAGCTGTACACCTGAAACCAATACAAAATAAAATTGGGGAAAAAAATCAACATAAGGCTAGGTTGAATAGGTAGAAGAGTTGTATGGTATGAGTCCCATGAGCAAGGGCCAGATTACATAGGCCTTTCTAAGGGTTTGGAAGATACTCTGAGTGTGGAAATAAAGCATTGGAAGGTTTTAGGCAGAGGAATTAACAAAAACTGAAAGCCTACCTGTTAAACAAAAGTCTAATTCTAAGAACTAAATTGGACCTGAAAAATTGTAATACTAAAGAGAATGAGACTAAGAAATCTTGACTTTGACCCTTAATGATTGTAGCATGAAAACTCATAAATATGAGAAGTATCATTCTACTCCATTGAGTAACAGAACAAAAGTGGTCCCGGGATAGAAGTGGCAGCTCTCTGAATCCGCCCTGACCTCCAGTCAGTTCTGCCATTGAAAAGAGGCTCTACTTTTCATCCTGACCATTTCTTGGAACCAAAATCCACAGGGAATTGCAGGCAAGAATATATCTAGGTGGTAGTTTATAAATGTTTCAAGGGCCAAGTTACATTCCTGCTTGAGCATTTGGGAGTCCTCCCTGTTATTTGCCAGATGGAGTGTCACTCACTTCAGTTTCTCCAGTTCTTTTCTCGTGTTGTCGAAAGGCAGGCTTTACCTCAATTTTAGAAATTCAATCAGACATAAAAGAAAAGCTCTTTGTTCTGACTCTGTGTCCTAACTACCCAACTCACTGGCTGATGGTGAGTCTTGTGTTTGTTTGTTTTTTTCAGTAGCAGATATTTTTTATTATTCTCTAATTGCTACTCGATTTCTTTCTTTCCTTTTTTTTAGTTGTTGTTCAATGACAGTTGTGAGTCTTGCCTTTTTCAAGGTGGTTCCAACCTCCAGAGGAAATGCAGCCTTTTATTTCAAACAAGTTTATTCTGCTCTGATTCTCTGTGCAGGTGCTGAGATTCAGGCCACAGTTCACTGACTTGAGGAGAAATATATTCAGTTTTTCTCTTAAAGATCTGCCATGCTCCTTGAAACATTTCAGTGGTTCTAGAATGTAGCACCTAAAAATGTTCAAGGTCTCTGACCCTGATCCTGTACGCAAAATTAACCTTTCTCCAGGTCTAATGTTTTGATGTGACGTTCTTATTTCTTTATGCTTAAATTTCTTTTTATACTTAAGAACAGGAACAGGTACTTTTAGAGCATGTATATGATGTGCCAACCTTTCAAATATGAATCTACTAAACTTTGTGTCTTTATTACTAAAAATATTTCTAACACCTGGAATGTACTTTCATCATGGAATTGAAGCCCCGTGTCTCGGTTCACTTTCTGCCTGGGCCCGCCCTCTCCACTCCATGCTGCTTCTCACTGATAAGCATACCATGTACTTTCCTACCTTCACTCCTCTGCCTGTTTGGTTTGCTCTGCCTGTAATGGTCTCTAACCTTACTTCCCTTGTGAACTCACACTTCTCTTTCAAAATTCAAGGCAAATATCACTTCCCAGAGAAGCCTTCTCTGGTCCCTATAAGCACATCTAACTCCATTTCCCACCATAAATTCATGCTAGGACATTCAGACCTCCATAAGAGAAATTAGTTCTAAGTACCATAATTTCTTGAAGCTATAACTCAATTTATAGTCTCTACTATAGCATAAGCTCAATAAATGTTTATCTGAACATATTAGCATAAACCATTTTAAATAATTAGTGTAAGGTACCTCAATGTTTCTGGGTAGGATTTCCCTGTGTCATTTGCTTATCAGAACCTTGTAACAGCTTCAAGAACAGGAACAAGTTCAGGGGGATTGATCTCAGGGGATTTTAAATGCACTGAGATGGAAAGTAATTCCCATCTTTTCTTGCATAGCCATAGAAACTTTGGGAGCCACAGTAGGAAGATCTGAAATTTATTTTATTTATGTGATGATTGTTCTCATCATGTATCACCCACTGAAATATTAGAAAAATGATACTCAAGTCTGTCTTCTGTTGTGTCCATCTAGGTCATGTGGCAGCAAATAAATGCCCACTTGTGTCTGTGAACATTCTAAAAGTAAATATAATTAATGATCACACTAAAAGAGTGAGCCTTGGCATTTAAAGTGGAATGTGGGCTGTAAAGTCTCGGGTCCTCTGAGGGAGGAAAGACAGAGACGATGAACAGAATATCAGTAAAAAGAGCCTGCCTGGGACTCCAACTCTCTCCTGGATTGGGAGGATGGCATGAAGTAATGCAGTTCTGAGTATATAGGGAAATTATCATCCATTTATCTATGCATTTGCTTATTAATTCATCTATTCAACTGTCACCTACCAAGCTCTCCCTGTGGACAGCCACTGTGCTGGGTGTTGGAGGTCCAGTATTGAATGAAACAGAACAGACATTGTCCTCATGCTGCTTTCAGGGTAGAAGGGATGACAAACTTGATTACCTGAATCATTCATTTGCTGTATTTTTGTGTGTCATGAGTAATATTCTGGGGATGTTAAAGTATATAATAATGAATGGGGTCTTAACTTCATTGGGGCTTTTAGGAGGTTCTTCTAAGGAAGTGGCATTTAATTTGAGTCTTAAAGAAAAAGGTAGGCTGGGACATAGGGAGGAGAAGGAGGAGAGGAGCAGGATGGCGATGGGAGATCCAGCACTCCAGGTGGGTGGAAGAGCTCCCAGGGCCCTCTCCTCCATGAATTTGCCATAAATGACTAACAGGACTCAATTGCTTGCTTTTTTAAAAGACAGTTTGAAACCCTGGCTGGTGTAGCTCAGTGGATTGAGCATGAGCCTAAGAACCAAACAACCACAGTTCGATTCCCAGTCAGGGCACATGCCTGGGTTGCAGGCCAGTTCCCAGTGGGGGACGCATGAGGGGCAACCATACATTGATATTTCTCTCCCTCTCTCTTTCCCTTCCCCTCTAAAGATAAATAAATAAAATCTTAAAAAAACAGTTTGAGTCATGTGAAATTAAAATTAACACTTGTCATTTGGCATGATTCTTTTTTGGAGGGAAAGGAGGAAATTGTATTCAAAGAATTAACATTTTGTTTATTAATAAAGCAGAAACATTAAAACTATTTTTACTTATGCATGTGTGCTCATTTTGCCACTTATGGAAAGAGTAGGAAGGGAGAGAAAGATAAAAGGAAGGAGAGGATTCCAAGAGGGAATTAGCGGAGGAGCAAAGGTACAGAAAAAGAAACTCAACAGAATGAAATGTAAATGTAGTGTTAATGCATTGTCTGTATGAACAATTAAATAAATGGTTTTGTTCTCTCTGGCTGGAACATGAAGGTTCAAACTGCTTTCTTTTTTTAATTCCTTCACGATATAAAAATTACTAGGTTAATTCATGTTCACCATCCTCAACTTTTCTTTATTTGGACATCTTCAGATAAATTATTCTCCAGGTTGAGTGCTCAGAATCATGTAATCCTGAGAGTGAGACAAATAGAGATGAGAATCCAGAGAAGCTTCAGTTCACTGGAATTGTGCAGCAGAGGTGGGTGAGCTAGACTACAAAAATACCCAGGAAATGGCAAATATCTTAGGATTCTGAGTTTGGCTGCAGGTAGACTCCTTAGCCCTGAGGGGTCTGACAGACCTCAACCACTCATGGTGTTGGAAATGGCGATGGACACAAGTTACCTTTCTTTAGCCATAGAGGGGACACACACAGCAAGTGGGTTGATATTAAACGGTAAGACAGGTTGTTTATCCTCAATGGGCAGTCAGGGTGTGACATCAATTGATAATAGCCCTGACAGGTTTGGATTTCAGTAGAGTGGGTCACTTGAATTTAAGAATATGGGGAAAAAGAGGTGAGAGAGAAAGGAACAGTCACTGGTTAGGAGAGGTGACTGCGAGGGAAGAGCTACAGCAGTGAATGGTTATTGAATCCAGCCCACTGTTGGACGTTAGAAAGGAAAACACAAATGATGCTGCTGTTGTGAATGTCACAGGGATTTAGCCATGATGCTAAAGCACTTATAATAATGAACTTGCAAGTAACTTTAGGCTGCATATCACGGAGGAGTGAAAGCTATGAAAAGAGGCTTGAGCATCATTTGAAAATAGAAGTTTGAAAACAAATGATGGCTAAGGAGACACTGGGAATAAAGTTAGTGAAGTGGGAGTCAAGGATGTCGTGAATTTTAGTTAACTTGACATATGTAATTGGGGGACAATAGAGCAATAGCACACACATGCAAAAATGCCGCCCTTTTCAGAGAAGGGTTTTTATAAAGATTAGTCTTACTACCTCATAGTTCTATATCTTACCTACGTGATTGTCCTGAAGAATGTGAGAACAGGTTTAATAAGCTGCCCAAGAAATTGAAATTAATGTCAAAAAGGTAGCCCAGATGAGTAGTCTGTGTGACTACTATGGGACCCTTCGGTGTTGTTATACTGAAAGAAAATTAAGAATCACAAAATGATTGTTTTTATTTTTTAAAATGTGTAAGAGATTTTGTAAGTAATAGATGAGAGTGGCTTTATTAACTTTCATAATTTTCTTTGTGTCAAGAAAGTTCTAATTCATCTTTTCCCTTAATTTAAACTAAAATATTAAAGATCCCACACTTAGATTTAAGAGAACTGAGTGGGTGCTTTGTTATCATCCAATTAAATGTATTTCTTTGTTAGAACACCTTGTGTAAGATTTAAACATTCTATTCTCTTTTTTTTTCAGTTTTAATGAGAAATTATACACCCACACACAATCAATATGCTTCTAAGAATTAAAAAAAATTAGCATAAAGTAGAGTTTCAGAATATACCCTACCATAGAAATGTTCTGCTTTGAAACATAGAGGGTGGAAGATAAAATAATTTTATAATGGGAAAGAAAGGAAGGTCGAACGAAGCTTAGGGAAAGCCAGAGAGGCCCGATGAGCGCATGTGCAGCTCTGAAGTACACTTGTCTAGATTCTGACTCAGGCTCTGGTCAAGGGCACTCTTGAGCAAGCCACCCAGATGTTCCTAGGTTTGGTTTCCGCATCAGCAAAATGGGTGATAAGGGTTTTGTAAGGATCAAGTAAGCGAATGTATTTAAAGCTCTTAGAGACTGCACATGATGCAGCCTCGTCTGTTAGGAAATTTCTAAGAGGAGGTTATTCCTATGGTGTACTGGGAGCTTCCCTTTGGTCACTTAAGGCGATGACATGGATCGGTTACTTTTGTTTCCCCGCAACACCCAGCAGTAAGGAAGCGGAGCCCACTGTGGTCCATATGAATTCTCCTCTCTGCCCTCTAGAGGGGGCAAGCCATTCCACAATGTAGTTTTCTAGCTCAGTTCTTAATCCTTTTCTTTGTCACTTTTGTTTCTTTCTCCTTCCCCTGCTGCTTCAGAATAAGAATTGGTTCAAAGATAAAGACATTAGTTGCCGTGGGCTAGAAAAAGGGGTAGAGAGTTAGTTCAAATTGGAACAGGTGAGGCATTTCATATTCAAGATTTGGGGTGCTTATTCCCTCAGCAGGGTCTACGCTCTTGTACATATTCACAACACCCTGTTTCTCCACTCGCTGGGATTATGCCAAAATCAACACACACGTTTTCTTCTGTCCTCTAAGCAGAACGATCTAAGTCTTGTGTAGAGAAGGTAGACAAGCCAAGAGCACTTAGTCTAAGGAACGAGTGGTCCCAACATGTACAGTGTTTCCTGACAACTATATGCAGGTTTGTGATGAATGTAACGGGAATATGGCTCAAAGAACTGAAAGATGAAAGAGATTGTTGCAGGCACAGGAGCCTCATGAGATTTATCTCTTGGGGCTGTTCTACCTCATAATTTTGGAAGTAAACTTCAAGCAAAATCAACAGTCTCTGACTGTACTGCCTCCTGCTCATTTTGAAATTTAATCTGATAAAATTAACCCAAAAAGAAGGGAAAAGGTTTGCACAAATTTAGTTACTGTACTTTTTAGAATACGTTTTTCAATTGTGAGCAAACTAAATGTGAATGATTGGAGGAAAGTTAGCTGTTATAATGTCAACTAAGTGAAATAAGATGCCGCCATTATAAATGATAATTATAAAATGCATGATCGAATGTTAAGTAAAATCAGGATTATAATACTTTTAGGAAAAAAGATTGAAAATATTGCAGTCAGTGTAAATTGTGGACTTACAGTGATTTTTAGCTTTTTCCAGTTTTACTTAAAGCCATTGAAATTTCGTTAACATAGTTTTAAAAATTGAGGTCGGGTCCTTAAATACAATTATTATCACCAAGAACTTACAAAACTATTGAGATCCCCAAATTGTAAGAAGCCTATAGTTTTAAGGGGGCTGAGACTAAGAGAAGGTTTTTTAGCCCCCTGGAGCTCAGACTGCGCATCTGTAAAATATTTTGCAGATAATGAGAAATTCAATATGATCATACATATAAAGCAATTACCACAATATCTGGCAGTTTAATGTATTGGTATATTTTAAAATATTGATGCAACAATTAAATATGAAAACATTACTTTGGGGGATAGAAATTCAAAATGAAAATTCTGCAAAGTAGATACCCATTACTTGTAATCATAAAAGGCATTTATTTATTTTTGAATAGAAAAAAAATAAGACATGTGTGTATATTCTCAATAATGTATAAAAGTCAGATGATGAATATATTGTGCTCCTTGTAATAAATAGAATTCTTGGGGACGAGGGGGAGGCATGAGCTTGTAAGCTCACTGCTGGGCAAATGCAAATAAGGTGTGGTCAGGGGATCAAGGGCCCAGACACTGGAGTCAGGCTGCCTGGGTTCAAGTCCAGCTAGACTGCATGAACTTGGACATCTTAACTTCAGTTTTCCTATCTGTAAAATGGGGTTAATAACAGCACTCACTTCATACTGTTCTGGTAAGAATTAAATGTGTCAATATATGCAGAGTCAAAGTCAGTGCTTGGTACATTTAGGAGTGCCGTGTAATTTATCTCACAAATGTGACTGTGAAGCCTTATGCCATATAGTACTTTTATTTACGTATTTTTAGCCACTCAGCCACTCGCAGTGTTAATAAAATGAAATACTATTCTTGGAAAATGTAAGTTCTGATGGTTTTAGATGATGAAAATCTTCAGATACTATAGTCTTGAGGTGTGAATATTTGTTGAATGAGTACAGGCTATAGTCCCACAGAACAATTTAATACTTAGTGACCAATCTACCTTCCTCCCCAATTTTATGTACTTTATAAAGAAACATTACTTCATTCTCAGGAAGTGAAGAAATCAGACATCTGCATGAAAACTGAAACAGTTCACTCAGTTACCAGCATATTGGCAACAATGGAGGAGTGTTGACTGTCACGTGATGTTGTAAAAGACCCACCAGGAGTGTCTCAGCTGTGAAAATCAGTATGCGTGCAAGTGCAGACTTAGTACCAAGGGGCATTCCACTGTGGTGACAGGTTTTATGAAGTGCCCTTAGGATTGCTATAAATATGCATTTTCTCTTGATGTAAATCAATTCAATGTACATACATTTGTATATATAAATATGTAAAGAACTACATCTTAAAAGCTCAGACCAATATCTTTGCTATTATGTTGAAAAACATTTTATATGTAATATTTTTGTCGTCACTATCACGTAGGTTTTATTGACCAGCCACTGAACCTAGGCATGAAGGTTCTCATTTGCACCAGAGCTGAAATCATCGTTTTCCCGCGCCTGCTCTTCTTCCTGTTTTCCTCTTCTGTCGGATGATCCACCATCTACTAAGTTACCATGTCGACAGGCTAGTGTTCATCTCTCCTTTTTCTTCCTTACACGGTACTCACCTCCCAACCAGTCAGCTACTATATTTTTGGAAGTCTCTCCCCTAAATATTCTTTATCTAAAATCCCATTTAGGTGTTAATTCAAGGCCTCACCATCTTCACCTGCACCGTTTCAGCACTTTCCTACCTGTTGCCCGCTCTGCTCCATCTGCTAGATGACTTTAGAAGATGGCCTTAAAGCAGCTTTTCTAAGATGCAAATCTAACTACATTATCAGACATGTCCCATATTGCTCTGCAAACCCTCATTCTGCAGGGTGTTAAAAATGTTACGTTGGAGGAATTCTGGGTTAAATGATCTAAAGCAGGACCCTTCACTGTGAGATTTATCAGAGTTTTCGGAATTTATACATTATGGTTTTCTAAGAGGTTATTATAATACATACGTTTTCCTAAACTTTACTGATCAAAAAGTTCTGTTTTGGAAGAGTGCAGAGAGGACTGGCATTCTGTAAAATGCACTTTGTGAAATACTATTTTATTTGCCTCTACAAACCCTTAAAATTCACATTAACTTGTAAGATTAAAGCAAAGGTGTTTTTTTTAAGGGTGTTGAAACCAGGAAAAGGATTTTTAGCCCTCTAGAGCTCAGATTGCTTAACTGTAAAACATTCTGTGGGTAATGGGAAGATTACATATGATAATGCGTGTAATGCAAGAACTTGGCTTGCTGCAAGAACCTCTGTGGTCCACCCCACCCCCTCACCTCAGCCCCACGCACTGCACCTGCTCTTAAGCACACACCTTTTTGTCCTGGCCCCGTGAAACTAGATTAGGCCCCATGTCATGTATGCTGTCATGCCTTGCATACACTGTTCTCTGTACCGGAAATGTTTTTCCATACTTTTTCTGCTTGGTGAACCCTTCTTCATCCTTCAATATGGGGTACAAATAATACCTCCTTTGTAAAACTTTCTCTGAGCCACACAACAGTCAATCTCTCCTCTGTAGCCCCTAGTAGTTATCTCTCTTGTCATCCTCATCACATTTTATTAAAAATAAAATATTTGTATATAGTCACCTTTCTGTGACAGACAGGGGTTCTTTCATTGTCAGTGGTGCTCTTTAATCCTGTGTCCTAGCACCTGGCACATAGCTGGTGTCCGGTAAGACAAGGAATAGTGCTTTGTAGAGGTGAATGGACTTCCTAGTGTCAGAAGAGAGCTGAAGTGCAAATAAGTTAGGACTGTAATGAAATCACAGAGTTGAGACTGTTTACTCATTGGTTCATGGCAACTTCAAACATGAAAACATTATCAGCAGAAATAGCATCTGCATTCCAACTGCACTGGCTACTCAAATAGCTGTCCTCAATTCCAATGGTGAGCATTTGTAACTTGGAGGGTTACTTCCTACGTTCTCATTTTTTCTGCTTTCATGGCCACCATCTCTCTGCATAAAAGAGGAAAGGAATAGAATGGCCTTCAGAGGGGCTGGAATCATTATTGAATATATTACATTTCAGATCTTGGAGGTAGATCAAAGGAAAAACAATAATAGTTTTTTTTTCCCTTTTGATGTAACCGCTCACTCTTGGTTGGCTGTACATCATTCGTTTTAGAAAAAAAAGATGATTGTGGCAACAACTGTCTATAAGAAGCAAATAACGGGGTTGGCTTTATCCCAGAAGAAAAGATACCCAGAGAATGAATTTACTCAGAATAATATCATTATAGAGATTTTATAATTAAAAGGGCACTTACAGAACCCATATTTTTAAAAAAATATTTTTAAGACTCACTGATAAGTGATCAGTGGTGTATGTGAGCTCCTTTTTTAAAAAAGATTTTATTTATTTATCTATAGAGGGGAAGGGAAGGAGAGAGGGAGAGAAATATCAATGTATGGTTGCCTCTCGTACATCCCCTGCTGGGAACTGGCCTGCAACCCAGGCATGTGCCCTGACTGAGAATCGAACCGCGATCCTTTGGTTCGCAGGCCTGTGCTCAATCCACTGAGCTACACCAGCCAGGGCAGAACCCATAATTTAATACATAAGAAAATGGTGCTGGACTAGGATTAAAGACTTTCCCAAAGTTGTGAGAACAAAATACCCAATATTTAAAAACACAGATTAAATAAGACCAGAAAAATAAACCAGAGTAGACTTGAGGGTCATTTAGAAAAAATAATATTATCAAGCTTTTGTCTTCTCTTTTTACTTGCAATTTGTGTGTAGTGTATGTCTTGAACTCTATTTCACCCTGACTGATTCTTCATGTTGGTAGGTTGTTTTAACAGAGTTAAATAGAGAGGGATATCAAGGAAGGGCTCAGGAGGTGACAGGTGGTGTTTGTAAACGTAGGAAGGGTGGGCGATGCTTGGCCACCTAGTGAGTGTAACAGTGGATCACCATCTTGGAAAAGTTTTCCAAGCTGAATCTAAAGAACACTTCTTTAATTTTGATGTATTTGTTTTCTAATATAGGAAAACCCAGATTACTGACCATCTATTCTGCATTTTCTGTAAAATGAACATTTAAAAAATAGTTAAAAAACAACGGAAAGCTTTAATGTTTATGGAAGCCAGATAGTTTAGATACGAAGCAATGGGAAGGTGAAAATGGGCAGAGAAAATGGGTCCCACTGTAGGTTCTGGTGGTGTGCGCTCACAGTGCACGCAGCGGCAGATGGGGTAGCTGCAGGGACTTCGATGCAACCTTTCTGTGGGCTACGCTGAGCTGTGTTAGGAAAGGCCACTGCTCCAGGTTGTATACACCAGCAGATTCAGCACTGAGTGGGTGTTGCTTTGTTGGAATGAGGGCTCTCTATGAAAGAGGTAGGGCTTTGATTTGGTATTTCAGATATACTTGACTATTTGATATTTCAAAGAAAAACTGTTAAAGTTGTTGGCCAACCATATCTGAAAAAGACAGAAGGAGAGACAGTTTATCTTCATTCCTCTCATCCTTATTTTCATTCCTGCCTTTTTCTCTCTTGGCTCTTGAGATTTAATCTTGCCACTGTCAAAATTCCAGAAACAGCAAAAATTAAACCAGGTCAGTATAATTGTATTTAGTAAGAATGTACTGTGCAGAAGAGAACAGTTTGCAAACTGGGAGCTTTCAAACCCAAAACTGATGGGAAGTCCTCAGGCATGACATTATGGGATGACTTGTAAAGTGACAATGAGAATGTTGTTTAATCTTTACAATGAATGGCTGTGACAATGGGGATTTCGAGAAGGAAAGAGGTTCTTTAAAAGCAGTTATCTTATACCATTTTAGGAAGATGACTTAAGTTTCTTTTGCGATGATCACAGGCATTTACAAGAAATAACCTAACTTAAGTCTTGCTCATGTTCATGAAATGAGTTAGATTTAGTTTTGCTTACATGGCTTATGTGGTTTTGTTGGCTCCGGGAATTTTCAAGTGTGCTCCCCATTTCGTATTTTGCTTTAACATCATGTACACATAAAGCTTTTACGAACTATCTGAAGATATACAAGGCTGGAATGCTAGAGTGCTTTTGCATTCAATGTCTTAAAAATGCTGGTTTTTTTTGTAGATCCTAAGACTTTGGATAAAACCAAAGCAGTGCATGGTAGCATAAATTTGCAAGTCTTCTGTTTTAATATGTGTGAAGAGTAATTAAAACCCTACCCTAAAGCCGGTGTCTCACCCTTGTCATTATTGACATTTTGTACCATATAATTCTTTGTGGTAGGCAGCTGTCCGGTGCAATGTATGGTTTAGCAACATATAGCAACCTTTCTGGCTGCTACCAATTAGATGACAGTAACATACTACCCCTCTCAGTTCTGACAAAACCAAAAATGTCTCCACATACTGACGAATGCCTCCTGGGGGCCTAAATTGCCCTAAAGCACAGTGTGTGGTTTTTTGCTTACTGTGAAGTAAAATCTTGCCTTTCAGTCAGGAAAAGTTTAGTACTGAAATCTTTTTCTTCATCCATCACACATATGTTGAACATGTTACAATGAATCAGAAGCTAAGGATACAAAAATAAATAAGAAACCGCTCTCATGAACTTACATTTTAATAAGGAAGACAGATGTATGAAATAAATCATGAGTCTGTAGGGTACAGGTATAAATCTGTAGCGATAAGTCCATGGTGCTATGGTAGCTCAAAAGATGCAGAATCAAGTTCCAAAGGAACATCTCAGGGGAGTTCTGTAATGCAAAGCAGCTTTGCATTATTTTTAGAGCTGTTTCTCTTGTTTTAGATACATTCCCAAGAGGTAAGTCCCCTTCTAGCCAGATAGATGTGGGAAAATCACTAATATTAGTTACTAGAACTTGCCTCCAATAAAAATCATGTGATTTTGTATGAAAGAAGGTGGTCCTGGTGAGGGACTTTCATGGCGTTCCTGTGTGTTGCTGTGGGGAGTCATGGCGACAGAGGCAGTCGATTGCACACATTTTCATCATTTTCAGAAACATAAAGGAAGCAAAGTCAATGCCAGGTACACCAGTGTCATAGCTCTAAAGGAAATGAACAGAACTGAGAATGTCACCTAAATACCCAGGAAAAATGATTTCATTACCCTCCCATGCTCTGTGGCCCTCGTTTGAAGAACTGAAAGCCAGAATTTATGAGGAATCGTGTATTCTACCTCATCACCTTATTAGAACACCTACAAATACAAATGAACTCAAAATAAACTAGCTTGGATTTAAATTTTCCTTTGGAGAGGTAAAGATTCTAATTTTAAAAATTAAAATTCTATGCCACAATGAATTACTATTATACTTCGGTTTTTTAATTTAGATATTTATTATAAAACTCTCAAATATAAATGACAGTATTATGTGACTTCAAAAAAAAATGAAGACGCTGTTTACTCTCAAGCATTTACGGTCTTATAGGGAAGAAGAGCATAAAATAATTAGTTTAATTCATCAGAAAGTAAAATTTGTGCTGTAGTAGGGAAATTCAGGTGAGGAAGTGAAGAATTACGACTGGTAAGTGAGGCAAAATGAGTATCAGGATTTGCTTTCTTATTTCTTGAGGATGAGGTTATTTGAGGGTCAAAAAAGTCGCCCTGTTGTACTGAAGGTAGTAGAAAGTTGTTACAATGTTTTCAATAGATTGTTCTTGAATTCATTTTTCTCTTTAATCAAAGCAGTAAAAGGACGCTTTCTCTAAAAACATGTGAATATCCTTTCTTGTCCTTCCACTCTTCCATCCATCTGCCAACAGCAGTTGTACTGATCTTTCCAAAACAAATCAAATCACTAATCCTGTGATTAAGTCCCTTCAGTGTCTTCCCCTTGCTCATAAACTAAAAACCAAATCCCTTTCCGTGTCCTCCCAGATGCTGCAATGAGCCTGACCTTCCTGCCTCTCTGCCCTCAGGTCATATCACTGTCTCCTTGTTCACTGTGCTCCAGCTGGTCTGCCCCCACCCCATCTCAGGACCTTTCTGCTCCCTCTGCTCTTGGCTCCTGCCTGTCCCTCTGCTGGCTGCTTCTCATGTTTTACATCACAGCTTAAATGTCACTTTCCTAGAAAGGGTCCCTGTTACAACCTGGGTTCACTTCCTCCTTTATACTTCAAAGCACTCCTTAAGAGTAGAAATCCTTGTCTATTTTGTTCACTGATGTGCCCCTGAACAAGGCATAAGGAATAGTGCATAGCAATAAATATATTTAAAATGAATAAACAAGTACATCTCTTCTAGTGTTTGACACCTACACTAGATTATAAGCTTCTGAAGGGCACAGTGAATGTCTGATTCGTTCAGCACCGTATAACCAATGCCTAGTCCAGTGCCCAGATTGACACTGAATTATTTTTGAAGATTGCCAAGAAATACTTTTTGAAGATGGAAATGAATGAATTAATGAGTCATTTCAGGTAAAAAGCAAAAAAAGCAATAGCAATAATAAAAAGCCTATGATCCTACCCTGAGGCTGGCAGTAAGTGTAGAAAGGAAAAGAAAAAAAACGGTGAGTTAATTTAAAAATTATAGTGTCAAGATTAAATACATTTGCAAATATATACTCAATTTGGAATTATTATAGAAAATGTCCTAAAATTATTTATTAAACTAGATGTAATAATTTTAAACACAGTTCCCATCCCATAGATATTCCATTATTAATATTCTTTATAAACATTTCATTTTTGTAAATGCATAATAAAGGTTATTAATAGAGTTTCCTTTGTTATTGCAATGGGGAGTTATGAAACCTTCAAGTATGGGCCATGGGAAAAATCAATATTCACATTATCAATCTAAAATGATTCCCAATGGTGGCCGCCAGATGGCGATATCTGGGAACACCATTCCCTGCTTCAAGAAGAATTCTTTCTTCAGCCACTTGATGGCATCTCTCCATTGTTTTCAAGAACTCGGCACACTTGTCTGGATTCCTTTTGTGTTCCCCGTCTGCATGGTTTTCATTTGGCGTATCTTCCCTGTCCCATAAATCCCCACCCGCAATACCAGTCACGTGTAAGTTTCCCTAAAGAGATCTTCAGGACATTCTTTTGAAGGGTATTCCTTGTGAAAAAATTTCATTCTAATTGTTTCAAACTGTACTTTAAGGCAATAGAAAAATTTTCCCCTGTTTTAAATAAAATGGAAAGCTGTGTAGGATATTTTAAAAATTTGTGAGGAAATTATGTACATATATAATGTGTGTGTGTCACGTTTTTGTTTTAAGGGCATTATAAGGGCATTAGCTTGCACAGTAGTTTCAGTTTGTCGAACTGTAATATTATGATACCACATAGGGAGCTTTAAGCTCTATTCTTCATAGCAAAATGCAGAATATTTAAGCCTCATTTGCTATTAAAAACTCCTATGATTGGTTTAAATATTTAGGGTAAAAAATATATATCCACACCAAAGCTCCAATATAATATAGACATTGATTTTATAGTATTTGCAGACAAATGGACCTTTTAAAATATTTTTTTCTTAAGAAAATTTTTTCTTTGAGTTTAGATGTTTCCTTATTAAATTCTTTGTTTGGCCTCGTAATAGAAATTTTGTTTGGCATTTTATAAAACAAAGCTTTGAGGATCATACTTTCAGAGATTCTTCTTTCAGAGCATTTTAAAAGGTGCTACACATGAGTTTCGCTATTAATAGTTTGCAAATGCTATTTTTAAATTGGAGAGTATATTTCACACAAAACATTATTTTCATTGCCTACTGCTTTAAGGGTAAATCATAGACATCTTAAAGCTTCTTTGAGATGATCTATTTTTGAAATAAATGTTTTTATATTTTTCCTTCATGAAGATTTTTATCTGTGTATCCTCAAATGACTTTTCTTTGTACTTTATAGTATAAGTTTCTCTTCTTTCCACAATACACACAAATTATAATTATGATCTTGAGGGTTCTTCCAAAATGTTCTCAGGGAGCTTGACAAGCCTAGGGAGTATAACAATAATTAAACATGTGTTTTAATGCATATCAGGGCTCAGTTAAAAGTGCCTGGGCTGAATGAGTCCATCAGACAATGAAAGTAGTAATTAGCTAGTAATAGGGAGTCTCTTCTATTCCCACTTAAATCAATTAAGGTAGGATTTTCTCCAAATAACAGAAAACAAACAAAAACTTAACTGGAGTAAAATATAAGAAACATGTGTCCTTATGATGTACACGAAAAAAAGAACCAAGGTATAAGGTTCCCAGGGCTGGTTAACATAGAGCCTGGTGGATATCCTCTCGGTCTTGCTCTTCTACCATCCCCAACCTGTCACCTTTGTCTTCTGGCTTGTTTCCTCATAGTCACTGGGTGATTATATGTTTCTAGGAGTTACATTCAAATACTAGAATGTTTGGAGAAAGAAGATTCCATCTAACCATACATAGAGGCCTGTGGTCAACTCCCTCTCGTCTCATTGGTTGAATTCCCCTCTCTAAACCAATGTATGGCAAAGCAGCTTATGTCTATGATTGCTCCAACTATTCAGTTTACCACTGAGCCACATAGGGATGGGGAGAATTGTCCAATGAATAATACCCAAGAGGAGTGAATGGGCTTAGGGTAGACACCCAACAGTTTCTGATGCTTTACTTTTGTCTCGATTGTTAGAAGCTTGAGAGGGCTGAACACATTCATTAATCAGATAAGAGTTTGCTTTAAAATCTCAGTAGTTTTAATGTTCTTGGGTCGTGAGCCCTTTGAAATGATGCTCCTTCGGCCTTTGAGGATGTGCTATCAGCTGGGGGACAGCTGGTCTCCTTTTTGTACCCTCAAATATTTTGTTATTGCATCCACTGTAAAGCTTTCACTCTAGCTAGTAAAGTAGAGTATTTGTTATAGAATAAAGATTTGGGTTCTGGACCTCCTTGTTTATGTTTTAATTCGTAAAAGACTTCACTTATTTCTTGTTAGAGAGGGGGTAGGGAGGGAGAAAGAGACAGAGAGGAACACTGATAGGTTGCCTCTCATAGGACCAAACCCGCAATCCAGGCATGTGTCCTGACCAGGAATCGAACTGGTGATTTTTCACTTTGTGGGACGACACCCAACCCACTGAGCCACACCCGTAGGAGTTGGGCCTCCTTGTTTTAAAGCCTGGTTCTTAATTGTTGAATCCTATATTTTCTGCCAGCAATGGTAATTCTAGGCCATCATTAATAACTACGCAGAAGAAAGCAGTCTTTCCTGGCATTCTCCTGGCTCATTACCCACAGCAGCTGTTCCCTCACACTGAGAAAACAAATGTCAACTCATATGAATCCCATCAACTGACCTTCCCTTTCTCATTTCTGAGTCTCCCCTCCTTCTCTCCCATTTTTGAGTATGGAATATCTCTCCTCCCTTCTGGTGCTGTTTTCTCTCTACCACCGTTTCTGATTCCTTTCTCTCCTGACTCCTTGAGCCTTCTCATCTCAGTCCTTCTCCGAGGATACTTTGGACTTAACTCTGACCCTTCCATGACCCCTGCATGCAATGAGCAGCCAGTTTCTATTGATTCTCCCTCTCAGCTCTCACTGCTTCCCCTCCCTACAGCTCATGTTGTCTCTTGTCGAAGTAATTTTAGGCTCTTGGAGCTCAGTAGACTATGTGTCTTGAATCTAGTTTTGCAATAGTCTGGCATTTGAAAGAGTTCCTATTTTGCTATTTGTTAGTTTTATAAAGTATTCCGAGAGGTAACCTTTTGCTCATCTATATTTGCTTTGCAGTACGCTAGAATAACAGGGTGTACATAAAACCTGAAGAGGCTAAAATGGTAGCAGCTAACTACCAGTACAGAGAGAGCTCTAATTAAAGTGTCTTACAACTAAATCTTCCTGATATTAGGGTAGATAAACAGAACTGCGTGAATTTGCAGAGGCCAATTTTGAGATGGCAAAATAAATCCATTATTAGTCACACCCTGAAAATAGGTTGATAAAATTGTAGGCGATGCCAGTTAATTTTGTGAAACTAGTTATTTGTATAAATGGCTGTTGCACAGGGCCGATTCAATTTTTAGTGCTCTTCATTAAAACCATTGCTTACTCTATTCCTTTTTTTTTTTTTTTTGTAGTTAAAATATCAATCCATGTTAGATCGTGGCCAAGACTGAGGACTTGGTGAAATATCTCATTTTCTATGATCACGTGCTGAAAGTGTGAAGGGACGGAACTTTGAGTGATTTTGTCTAGCTTGTGCACCCTGCTCTGCTGGCTGTTCCACTTTTGTTTTCATTGATTTCATTCATTCACAAATCTCAAATATGATCAGTTTCATTTGCAGATTCAACAAACATGCCTTTTCTAATTGTTGCCTAAAATATGCATACTGTAAACATTTTAAAAACCATTCAAAGCTTTGAAAAACTTGGAGTAGAACACCAAACATTCTGGTAAAACCATTATGGAGTTAGATTGCTCATTGAATTGCTTCTCCCCCATCAGTGGGTCAAGTGAGGGGCACATTAGGGAGCCCGATCAGTATCCAAATGAGCAATCCTGGAATCCATTCCCCAAAGCCCTGTCCACATCCCACTTTGTAATTTTAGAAGTTTTAAAACATTATTTAAAACCACAACCAAACTCTAAATTTTTTCTTTCTTCAGTAATGGTTTTGTATCCGCTTCACTGAGAAAATAAAATTTATTCTTCATTAACTTCACCAGATAGCCTTACCACTTCTCATTTATAAATCTTTCTTCCACTCCTCCCCTCTTGAGGTCAATGTAAATGCCAAACCCTGTACATTTGATAACGTCTGTTCCTGTTCCTGGGCCTTTTAGCCACTATCCTTCCAGTTAGCCAGACTGGACGGTTCCAAACCATTACTAGCCCCTTCCGAGAGCCCCTCATCGAGTAATTACTCATTCCTGTTCATTTAACTTCCTAATTCTTCTGTCCAGTTCCTGCCTCATCAGTACGTCCTTCTCGCCAGTTTGTTCTTATTCTGAATTCCTTCCACTATATTCTTAAAACAATTAGAATTAAGTTAAGTCTGCCTCAAAAACATTCAGTGCCTCCCTGTGGTCTAAGGCTAAATTTAGCTATCTTCATTTTTTATTCATACTTTTCCTTAATCTAACACAAAACTACCTTTCTAAACTCTTCTCCCAGAATAGTCCTGATTTAGACATCTCGCATTTGCCAATATTGTATCAATCATTATGATTGCCATGCCCCTGCTCACATTGTTTGTCTACCCAGAATGTCCGCCCCACCACCCTGAACTCTCCAGGTCCTACTTATGTTTCCAGATCCACTTCAAATGCCACCTGGATTTTCATAAACTTCTCCTGATTTCTTTAGTTAGAATTAACCCAACATTTCCTGTACTCCTAATTTCCTTATAGTGCTATCAAATCACTTCACCTCTCCTGCTTTTTATTGTATCTAGCGGTTTATTTGCATTTTCTCCATTGGATTATATGTCTTTTGAGGAGGGAGGCTATATCTTAACTTTGTAACCATTTCCATTTCTCTGCTCCAAGCACTTAGCAGAGTGCTTTACAAACAGCAATAACTCAATAACATTTGCTGCAATGAAATCTCCTGTTATTCAAATAGTTTGACTTATGTTTTGATGTGATCTTTATAATTTTATGACATTTACAATGAAAAGCAAAGCACAGTGCTCAACTTTCTAACGTGCAATGCACTAGTTTGCCTCAAGTAGATTTTCTACATGTCCAAAAAGTCATCCTTTTAGCATTCAAGGCAGCAGGAGAGGGCTTGGGATGGCTTGAATGATTTCCCCTGGTAGGAATTTAAAATGTTATCACTCTCTATGTTTATTGTGGTCTGAACACAGTTGGCAGAGTGGTGAAGACCACGGCTGCTGGAAGGAGAATGGATGGATTAGAAATCAGATTTTGCCGCTCACTTTTGAGTCTTAATTTTATTATTAGACTCAGGTAAACGGGGTCTCTGCTTTGGAAAGCTCTGCCCTGGCCTTCCTCTGGCCACACTTTCCTTCATAAGAGGAAGAGCTGAGGCTACGAAGAGGGCATGCTTACCCGCAGCCCATATTTCTTCCTCTAGAAAATGCTCAGGATTCCTGGGACTTTGGACTCAGATGAACTTGTACCCACTTCCAGAACCTCCCAGGCCTCTTTCCTCAGCCTGTCTTCCTCGGGGAGTGACAGGCACACATTGACAGCTTTTTGATGAGGTGTGGACTGAGATCAGACCTGCAAGTTGAGATGTCCACAGACTGTGCACATGATACTTCTCATCGTGTGGGACACAGCCTGGGGGTCAGAGACCAGGGAGGGTAGGCCAGGGGATGGGGTCCAGAACGACCTTTCCCATGGCTTTGTGTGCCTGTGCAGAATCTGAGGCATTGAAGGATTCAAGCCCAACTTATGTTTTAATGATGGTGTATTGCCAAGGTAAGAGTAGAGAATGTGTTTTATGCAACAGTTTATTAGCTTGCTTTATTACTTTTTTAATATTTAGACTCAAGGTGAGCGGGTCTCCATTTGTCTTCTTCCCTAAGCCTTGAATATTCTAAGCTATAAAACTGAGATAATTAATTCTTCTCTCCCTTACAAGCTGACAGTGTAGAGTAATTATGATAATCTAATCATAATGCATTTCGTGGTTCCTAGTGATTAGTAAACATAAGCTCCCATTAAAAGTAATAGTTCAGTCTCCCATTCATTTGTTCAAAATATTATCTAGTAATTATAATCCATCATGCATAACTTTATGTGAAAATGACAGGATACCTGCCCTCATGAAGTTTACATTTTAGAGAAAGAGACAGTAAAGACTTTAAAAAAGCTGCAAGTCACACCAAAAGCAATGGAAACGATGAAATGAAATGTTGGAGAGTCATAGGACAGCACTGTGCCATCAGGAAAGCACACTCTCAGGAAGTGACAGTTGAGCAATGGAGGTGACAGTGGCTGGAAGGAACCTCCACACAGAAGTTGGAGCATGAGAATTCCAGGTGGCAGGGTGGGGACAAACAGCAGGTGCAAAGGCTCTGGGGCATGAGTGAGCTCAGTGAGATTGGGGGCCATGAGGGTCGGGGTACAGTGCCTGCCAATGCACCCCAGCCACACTAGTGTGGTATGAAACTAGCAAACAAGGGCCAGATAATGTTCGTGTAGCAGGGTAAACAGCTCGTGTTTTACTTTGAGCAAATGGGCAATCATTGGAGGGCGCTAAGCAGGGGGCTGATATAGTCTAACTCACACTTTTAAAAGCTCAGTCTGCTTACAGTATGGAGAATGGACAATGAAAATTGCTAAAGGCAATGACAGATAATAAGAGAGCAAGAGTAGAACTAGAGAAATTAGTGAGAAGGCTATTACAGAAGGCCAGGCAAAGAGTGGTTGTGGTTTTGATGAATCATAGTAATAGGAGCAGTACTAATAATAAAAATCATGAAAGTGGCATCAATATTTGTATCATTAATATAGCAATAATAGTAATGTAGGAATGTTTCCTTTGTCAAGTTCTGAATTGAATACTCGTAGAAATAAATTTTTAGACAGCCAACTTAAATTGAATTCTTGGATCAAAATCTAAATTCTTTCATTGACATGCCATTCCTTTAACAAAAGTCAAGCTTCAATAAATAGATCACTTTCCCCTTTAACCCAATAAGTACCTAGACTCTCTAGAGGGGCACTTTGCAGTTATAGAGGGTGTTAGGCTGCAGGAAATGAGACATTTCCTCAGTTAACTGGGCATTTCACAGAATCAGCCTCTTGGAGCTGTAAGTCATCCTGTGGATCATGCCGTCATTTGCCAGGGAAGACAATGCATCTGGGCTTAGTGACCTAAGCTGGACATGCCTCAGTTTCTTTGTGGCTTCTGGACTATTGCAGCCATGCACCCCTTAGCCCGTACCTTGCGCTGCTTAAGGACATTGGAAACTTAGGCCTAAAATACTGCTTTCCACATCCGCTGGCTTAGAAAAATTATTTACAGTGGTTGAGAAGCAGAGATTTCCCAAGTTGACATATATGCAAATGTGAGAAATGTTTTTGTCTTAAAGTCTCCTTCCAAAAGCAATATTGTGTCTGAGTCATTCTGAATCTGGGTGCCCACTGGCGAAACAAGCATTGCTGACAGATGATGAAATAAATGTCCTGAATAAAGTCATGTGAGGTACATTTCACCTAAGAATATTTTAAGTCAACACTAATTTGTCCCAAGTCTAAAGTCTATTTCTTCAGCTTTTAATTTGAAAGTAAGTTTGTACCTATCACATTTATTTTTCTATGATTTGATTTTTTGTAAGATCACTTTAGATTTCATAGTATAACAAATTAGTGAGCTTGTGAAGCATTAATACATTGTGTAATAGAGTTGTAATCTATCGTGTAAAAATCATTACATCCAGGCTTCAATCCAGAATTGTATTTAAAGTGTTGAACCAATTCAATTTTTGGATAGATATGGTTTAAAAAAAGCCACAGAACTGTAGTGAAAAGAGCTACGAAGAGCATAAGCAGGGCAAGCTCTGGCAGCTTTGCGTCTCCACTACTGAACGTTTTAAATGTAAAGGTGCGGAACAGAACTGGAGAGCGCGTGCTTGCCCGAGGCTCAAGGTCTGTTTGAAGGACCCCGTTTGGGTGAGGTAACTGCTCTGCTGTTAGCTGTAAACTCTATAAAGCAAAGATAGTTTTGAAGTGTTTCCTTCCATTTGCATTTCTCTTAGAAGCTGAGAAACGCAGAATATTTATAAAGCTTTTCATCTTGGAAAGAAAAGAAATAGTTTTTTTTTAAAAAGGCACAATGTTTATACGAGTTCTAATAGTCAACTAGTAATATAAAGCACAATCTATACTGTAGGAAATTTTTAACATAGACAATTTGGTTTCCTACTAGGAGCCAAAAAGTTCAATTAAAATTTTATTCCTGGCATGACCTAGATACCACTATTTGAATTCCTTTCAGCAGACTAACCTTACGATGGGTAGGCTACAGATTTCTGTTTTGCTTTATTTTGGGTTTCCCTAAAAATGTTGGTATTCTTCTCTCCCTCTCTCACTCTCACATTCTCCCTCTTTTTTTATTCCCTCCCCTTTTATGAATCTACCTTAAATGCTAAAGATGTTTCTCTAAAAGTCTTAAACACAAGGCATCTTTTTTCAAATGCTTATCTTTGTTTTAAATAAGAAAAGATACATTTGTTGTTGTTTAATTTTCTGTTTAATGCAAATATGTGAAGTAGTATTGACACTTTCATGAACTATCTGTATTAGAATCAATACAGACTTGGATAAAGGATGTTAAATTAGGAAGTAGAGGTAATAGTCATGGCTACATTTACGATGTGTTTATTTTCACTCATTCAAGACAATACTTGTTTATCCCACTTTGGTAAATGGGAGTCCAGGGATGAAGATATGAATGGGATATCATTCCTGCCCTCCGAGAATCTGTCATCTGGCTAATCGCTCTTCTCCCGATGGTTACTTTGTTATAAGATCATTTAAACATTTCCTAAAAGAACCCAAACATTTATTTAGTGTTGATGTACAAGTTATTTTTAAGTCTACAAAATAAATTTTTGATGATCTGGAATAGGTGCAGACAGTGGTACATGTAAGGCTCATCCAGTTCTAGGGGGAAAGAAACTTCACATTTATGTGATGAATTTTAAGATATGCTAAATTATTCCTCTGAACTATATTTAGATGCTATAAAGGTCTCTTCAGTTAATCCTTGACAAAGAATGAAACCTTTCAAGCAAATAAATCCTTATGTAGCAAATGTTATGATTAAATTTCATGGGTGGCACTAATTAATTCCATTTTTTAAATACAATGAAATTTTCCTTTAATAAAAACCTAAATAGGCAAAGCAATCTTTGTAAATGCTAATTCATCAGGCTTCATGGTGATATCATAATTTCAATGCATAACTTTTATATTTGGTATGCTTAAGGATTTGAAGTCAATAAATTGCATAAAAATATATTTTTCTCATTCATCTTTAAAGAAAAAGATCATCAATAAATTACTCATTCTAAGAAATGCATAGTGTATTACTATTGCAAGGAATGAAAAAGTATGTTGTATTTTCAGTTAAATTATGTACTGAGTTTTTTTCAGAGAAAAGAGGCAAATATTTCCTATGACTAATGAAATCCCTGTTTTGATTTATGATATTTGATATAGAAAGGTAATTTTGTTTTAAGTTTATGCTGCTTTTTAGTAAAGTTTATTTTTTTCAAAATACTCATTTGATAATTTTTGAATGATAAAATCATGAATCAATATGGTATATATTTCCTAAAAATATTGACCTATATAGTAAGTGTAATTTACTATTTTAATTATTCAGAAGTGCCCTAAAGACATTTGAATTTTGAGAGCTATGCATTTTGAAGTGTTTATCTGTGTGAAGTTTTTCAAACTATACCAATAATTGTGGTATCAAAAATGCTACTGTACCAAAAAATTTTTGTTTGCTAAATTTTACTGCCTGGAATGTTAAAATTCCACATTGGACTTGTAGCATGAGGTTATAAAAATTTTGTCATTTTTTTTCTTCTTCAAAGAAAGGCTATCTCAAGAAGAGAGATGCATTTGGTCTAACACATTCATATGCTCTTCTGGAATATTGTAATTTGAGATCTTTCATAGCACACTGTAGGTTTGTAACCATAGGTACAATTGGTTGAGGGTCACACCAAAGAGAATATTAATGCCTCTCAGAGGAAGGACTGGCAGATCTTTTAAAGTGTTCTTCAAAAGTAGCATCGGTACTCCTGAGGTACAATAGGGAGAGAGAAAGCCCAAATGCCCTTCCACACTGAAGAATAGCTGATTGTATAATATTACTTAAGTAGCGTGAAGATGATCTCCTTTCCCTGGTTTTTTTGACAGTCTTCACAGTCTCACTGCTCAAAATTTCTACCGATTAGAGACATCGAGTTTATAAGTAAACGGCTCTTGAAAACTGAAGATATGTCATATCGAATTTGATACTCATCGTACGTTCCTGTCACACACTCCAGGAAGGGGCTTTCTTAACTCAGTTAGTAGATGTTGGAGCAGTAGGAACTTGAGGAGAACTGAAGCCTGAGAGAGAAGAGAGAAAGATGGCCAAAATTAACGGAGGGCTCCACAAAATCAAGTCGGAGTTTTTCCTGTGGTTGAGCCAATAAGTAAGTTTACATCACTGGGTAACATTTGGATGGGGAGAGATAGTGATCCTTTAACCTGAGTTAGGGAACGCTACATGGAGAAGGAAACCAGACTTATTCCCTGCAAACTTAGGCGCCATCTCTGGCAGAAGTTACTTACGATCCGTGTCAGAGGGAATAAAAGTAGATCAACCGAGGAGAAAAATGGATGTCCCAGTAATTTAATGCTACTACGGCTTTTTTTTTCCCACAGACTTACCTTAGGGAAATGCATGTTGCTTTAGAAAACATGTTAAATACTGCTAATTCTTCACTTCAGTGAGCCATTAGAAATTCAATAGGTAGAACCTGGACCCTCCAAGGAGAAATATGAAAATGAAAAACCTGCCCATCTCTTGGGGATTCTTCTGATCTTTTGCTAGGGAAATTCCTATTTAAATTCAAAATAGTGTCAGAACTACAAAAAGATTAAATCCTATTAGAAATGCCAGAGGACTTTAGAAGGGAATTCATCTTCTAGACCACCCAATAAATAAAAGTATAAAATTTGGGCTTTTTTTTTTCTGCTATCCACACCTGCTCCTGGCAGAAAATGAAGCGGGTTTCTGAAACAATGTGCCTGGACAAAGAAAGACCACTTAAGAGCTCAAGGGGGAAGTATTTCTAAAGGATACAATCTAGGGAAATGTCAAAGTCACATTGGATATGCTCTTGGAACATGTTCATATTATAATCACCTCACCCAGACAAAAGCAAATAGCATTTGATTCAAGAGTATATACTAAGAAGACTTTGAATAGGTCAAGATGATAAATGAGGAAGCATCAAAGCCACACAATCTAATTACACCCATTTCTTGTACAGCTCAGAACCAACCTATTTGAACATTTAGCTTCTTTTATACATAGAGGTTTTTTACCCTCAGAATAAAGGAAAAGTTTTACTCAAAACTTGTAGTAGTGAGAAACACACCAGCGTATCATGAACAATTTTTGAGGGTGCTAGTTACATAACTGCTATAAGACGTAAGATATATTATCCTGCCTCTGTGTTGAGGGGACTCGATTAATGCTCAATTAATGTTCATGACTAGGTTGTCTTGTATGTGGAGAGTTTAAATTATGAAAGTTAATTTAATGCCGCCTGTCTTTATTTAACTGACATTAGCAGAGTGGTAACTAATTTCTTCCAGCTTCAACATTCAACAGAGGTGTGTATCTTAGGATCTCCTATGGCCAGGAAATCCTCCAGAGGTTTGGGAACACCAATTGAGGAAGAATGAATAGTAAAGTACATTGTAAAAATTCTTATTAAGTGAAATAAGATTATTTAGTTATATGAGGAAGGATCCCCCCAAACTGGAATTATCTTCTGAAGGGTGGGCCTCTTGCAGTATGGGCTTCCCCTGCTAGCTGAGTGTTCTCGAACCCATCTGAATCAGTGTACCGGCTACCATTGTTGTGAGAGGCTGCATTTAGCTTCAGTGAAATTATTTTTACTCAATGCATTTGCTGTTTGCCCATTTCATGATGGGTGATTTATGAGTGCACCTGCCCACACTGTGCTGAGTTGTTCAGCAGTTTTTGACAAAAAATGGCATGACTCCCATGCCCCACCCTCCCTATTTACTTGATCTCACCCCAAGCAATGTTTTTTTGTTTCCCTGAATGAAAAAAGTCCTAAAGGAAAATATTTTGCCAATGTGGAAGAAGTGAAACAAAAAATGGCAGAAGCACTAAAATTCATCAAAATTGATGAGTTTTGATGCAGTGGGGAAAATATCTCTATAGGCATATTGCATCAAATGGAGAGTACTTTGAAGGTGACTGAAGTTTAAACATGTAAGAACACATACATAATTTTTGATAAATAAATTCCATTGGGGGGGCCCTCATATACCACTGTTCTTCCTAAGCTTTTCCAGCTACTTCTTTGTTTTTCTGGGAGGAAGAGAATGAGAAAAAGTAAATGATAGAACTTGAGAATCAAAAGAAGTGATACAGATTGAATGATCACTTCTCAACTTATAAATAAGGAAACTGATGTCCAAAGAATTTAAATGCCTTACTATAATACACACTCAGTTGTGGATCTACCACTAGAAATCAGTTCCTCTAAACCTCAGCCATGAGGTTCGTAATACAAAACAAATTTGATACTGGACACAGATAATTTATGTGTCTCTGGAAGTGCTTTATGTAGGTTGTGCTTATTAATTTCTTTTATGGCATCTGTAGAACATATGGTTGCTGAGTTATTTAATCTTTTGTCATACCATGATAGGTAAAAATTATTTTCTGGGCTTAGGACTTGGTTTCCATGTTAAAAATTAAATGTACTGCAAAAAGGGAAGTTGTGAAGCACTTTGTAAGCTTGATATTTGGATAATGTACAAAGCAGTGTGCATCAACAGAGAGACCTTTGAAAAATTGGGAAGTTGAGTTCTTTAGTAATGAGAATTTCTGGGAAATGTATCCAGATTGGCATTAATTTTTGTGTTCGCCTATTCAACATTGCATATGTAATATGTAAATGTCAGAGTCTCACATACAGGGAAAACAAATATTCACTGGCAATTTCCAGTATGGTTAAAGCAATTTACTGAAATCATATCATCAAAGCAAAAAAACCAAACATGTACTATTAGTGATCAGAAACCCTGGAAGATATAGATTACAAAACATAGATACCACTTTAACTTCTCTTTCTCTGATCCATCTATAAATCAGTCTGCCCAAAGTAGCCTAATTCATTTAGTCATTTGTTGATTCATTCAACAAAAGCCTAATTCATTTAGTCATTTGTTGATTTATTCAACAAATAAGTATACAACTTACATAGTACATACTATGTTCTAGGCACTGGGTATACTTAGTGAACTGGATAAATAAAGCTCCCATGAGTCTCATAGTCTAGTGTGAGAGATATACCATAGAGAATTAGAGACATAAAATATACTATAATTTCAGGTAGCTATATATTCTATGATAAAAATTGAAGCAGGGTAAATTTTAGGAGAGCAACTGGGGAAGACTGAGGAAGGTTAAAGAGAATGGTTAGTTGGGGTAGGTCTCTCTGTGATTTGGGCACAGTCCTAAGAAGTGAGCAAACAAGCCTTGCAGTGACATAGCAGAAGAACATTGCAGGGAGAGAACAGCATGGGCAAAGGTCCTATGGCAGTGACCTTGTAGAGGAGCCTATTAAAGGAGAAAGGAGGAAGCTGAAGTGTGCTGAACAGGCAAAGTGGTATGGGATTAGGTTGGAGAAGTAGTCAGGGGCCAGATCAGATGGAGAAAACTCAGTTTATAATAAGGAATTTGAAGCTTGTCCCTCTTGAAGGCTTCCCCTGGACACTTGTGACTTACATGTAGATAGATATACACTAGTTGCCTATTCACTATTTGTTAAAGGATTCCTGGGTAAGCGCTGTGAGTACTTACTTTTACAAGTCCAAGGGAAAGAACATCCATTGTGAAGGAGGTGGGTTATAGGGTGTTATGGATTGAATTGTAATACATCACCGAAATTTGTATGTTAAAGTCCCAACCTCCAGTACCTCAGAATGCGATTGTATTTGGATATATGGCCTTTAAAGAAGTAATTAACTTAAAATGAAACTACTAGAGGGGGCCCTAATTCAATATTACAGATGTTCTTAAAAGAAAAGATTAGCATATAGACATCTACAGAGGAAAAACCATGTGGAGACACATGAAACCAGTCAGCTATGAACAAGGCGAAGGGCTTCAGAAGAAGCCACCCCTGCCTACACTTTGTTCTCAAACTTTTAGTTTTCAGAATGGTGAGGGGACACCTGTGTAAACCACCCAATCCCTGTGGTACTTTATGACAGCCCTAGAAAGCTATTGACTCTGGGAGTGATCAGAATGTTCTACTTGTGGTAGTCAGCACCAGAGATGGTGCCCAGTGGTCCCTGCCTGCTGGTTCTCCCAGCCTTATGTGGTTCCCTTAAGTACAGAATAGAACTGATTTGTGTAACCCATGGAAAGTAACAGTGACATCCAAGGTTAGACCATACATGATATTGCAGCTTCTGCTAGCTTTCTCTTGGATCATTGATTCTGGGAAGAGCCAGCTGCCATGTTATAAGGATACATGAACAGACCTGTAAAGAAGTTCATGTGGCAAGGAACTGAGGGTCCCTGGCAGTAGCCAGGCATGTGAGTGAGGAACCTTACATGCAGACACTGCAGTCCTGGCCGACATCCTGACAGAGACCTCATGAGAGATTGGGAGCCACCGCCACCCAGCCATGCTGCTCTCAACCTTGACCCAGAGGGATCATTAAGTAATAAATGCGTATTGTTGTTTTAAGCCATTAAGTCTGGGGATCATTTGTTGTATAACAGTAGATAGGTAATATAAGAAAGAGAAGGAACTCAGCAAGATAGCTCTATCACTTCTTGTGAATCTGACAGTTGGTCAGTGAGGTTTTATTCAGTCTGAATTAAAGGGAAGACTTTCAAGCTTTACTGCAAAGAGAAATTCCAAACTTAGAACGATATTTAAAATGCATAACTAAATTTTTGGCTAGGGTTTTTGAAATTTTGGCTTCTTGGAAACTCTGGAATGCTAATAGAAACATCTACAATTTATTTAAGTGTAGTTTTAAACACATGCCCCCATGTGTTTAATTTAAACTTGAAGATAGCAATTTTTTCTGCTGTTTCCTAGAATTCACACAGTTATTACTGTAAAAGTATCCAGGCTGTTCCTAAGGGAATGATGAATAACATGATGTTTTTTTGTTTTTAATGGTTTAAATGATGCCTTTGCAAATTAAAATAAGACTCCATCTTAATATGCCATTTAATTCTGCGTATATTACTTATGCCATGAAATGAGCAATTGAAGATATCTGTATATAGTTACAGCAGATATATTAATTGAATACAGTATTTGGTAGTGAAATTCTACCAAAATTGTAATTTGGAGACATAAGATGTATGTTGGCTTTAAGGGATTACAGCTTTTACAAAATGAAAATGAAGCAAAGAGTCTTTGATAAAATTAATATGGATTTTTCATTATTCTTTTGAATTTTAAAAAAGGAAAATAAAATGTATTTGTCTGAAAAGAGCATTATCTCATGTCATTACTGGGTTTGATAATATAATTAATTGTCCCATGCCATTCTAGGTAAGAAAAATGTATACTATCAGATAGAAAAGCGGGACAGTAGAGTGAACCCCTTGGCTTGCCTTTTCCTAGCTACAGGTGGCACTTTCAAACATCACTTCAGGAAGATTTTGGAGCCTGGGTTAGTCCTGAATGGAGACAGGACAGACAGCAGACATAACCCTGCTCACAGAAGGAAGGTAACCCCCACACTCCCCCAAGACAACTGTGTGATGATGGGGTCCAGAGGGTTAGCTCATCAAAGCACAGCTGCAAACAACACAGCGGAGGGAGGAGAGATACAAAGGTCAGTGTGGACCAGGAAGGGAGACGGTACAAGTTAAAAAATCAGTCCCTCAACGCTGAATCCAGTTTATAAAATGTATTAGAATATGCATGAGGGAGTGAACAGGGTAAGGGTTGTGAACAAGTAATACTGTTGTAGCAAATACATGGAAAGCAGGGTGGTAGAACATTGATAGGATGTACGTTGGGGTCATATCCATTTCAGTGTAACTTCTGGTTCCACTATTTACAATCAATAGTCTGCTCTTGGCAGGTTGTTACGATGGTGCAACAAGATAGCTGGCACAGGCCAGACGAATGTGTGAGAGTGCTGGTTGCAGTCTGTTTCTAGATTGGAAGCTCCAGTTTCCTATGTTTGCTTGTTCTTTTCCTTCTTAGAATCTGCCCCATTTGCTATTAACAGCTGCTTGAAATCCTGCTCTTTAAGACTAGTCTTTATTTTTAACTCGTGAAAGATGATACTTTATTAGCTAGAAGGCATCTTTTAAGTCCCAAGGAGAACACAATGCCTTTGGACGACTTGGAGTTCAAATCTTTGAAAGGACTAATATAAGTATATTTAAATAATATCCTAATTGTTAAATTTATTATTTAAATGTAAGTATGTGTATATAGATAATATGAGCATTAATTTTTTATTGCTGCTCTAGCAAATGACCACCAACTTAATGGTTTAGAAAAGCACAAATTTATTCTCTTGCAATTCTGGAGTCCAAAAACCCTAAAATATTAACTGGAAGGCTCATGTTGTTTCTGGAGGGTCTAGAGGAGAAACTTCTGTGTCTTTTCTATCTTCTAATGGCTGCCTGCATTTCTTGATTGATGGCTTTACCCTCTTTCTACCTTCCAGTCTAGGTAGGAGCATCTTCCAATGTCTCTCACTCTCTGCTTCTGTGGTCAAATCTTCTTCTTTGACTCTGACCCTCCTGCTGTCCTCTTATAAGGACTCCTGTTTTTACACTGGGTTTGCCTGGATAATCCAAGCTCATGTATACATCTCAAGATCCTGAACTTCATGACATCTTCAAAGTTCCTTTTGCTATGGAGGGTAACATAGCCATAGGTTCTGGGGATAGAGACATGACTGGGCCATCATTCAACCTATGACGTTCTCCACTTAGGTTTAATGGTTTCACTCATAAGTTTATCTTTAGTAACAGTCACAGCAGACAGTTTATTAGCAGATCCTGCAGGGTACAGGCTTGTCATTTACTGTTATAGTGATTGTCAGTTTTAAATATCACAGCCATAGTTGTTACTGTTCTAATTTTATTTTTATTTTTCAGTTGCGGTCAGAATTTATTATATTAGTTTCAGGTGTACAATGTAGTGGTTAGGCATTTATATAACTTACAAAGTGATCCCCTTTATAAGTCTAGTGCCCACCTGACACCATATAGAGTTATCACAATATTATTGATTATGTTTCCTATGCTATACTTTCAATCCCCATAATTGTTTTGTAACTTCCAATTCATATCTCTCAATCCCTTCAGCTTTTTCACCCTGCTCCCCAAACCCCCTTCCATCTGGCAACCATCGGTCTGTTCTCTGTATCTGTGAGTCTGTTTCTGTTTTGTTTGTTTGTTTGTTTATTTTGTTTTTTAGATTCCACATATAAGTGAAATCATATGGTATTTGCCTCTCTCTGGCTGACGTATTTCACTTAATAAGCATGATACACTCTAGGTCTATCTGTGGGTTTTCACATTTTGAATTTTGATTTTTTAAAAATTATAGTGGCATACAATATTATATTAATTTCGGGTGTACAGCATAGTGATTAGACATTTACATACCTTGCAAAGTGATCGTCCTGATAAGTCTAGTACCCATCTGATACTATGTGTAGATATTACAACATAATTGACTGTATTTCCTATGCTGTATATCACACCTCCATGACTATTTTTATAATTGGCAATTTCTACTGCTTAACCCCTTTCATCTTTTCACCTATGCCCCTGACCCCTCCTCCATCTGTCAACCATGAATTTGTTCTCAGTAGCTATCTATGAGTTTGTTTCTGTTTTGTTTGTTCATTATTTCTGTTTTTTAGACTTCACATATAAGTGAAATTATCTTGTATTTGTCTTTCTCCATCTGGATTATTTCACTTAGCATAATACCCTCTAGGTACATCCAGGTTATGGCAAATGACAAGATTGTATTCTTTTTTAGAGCTGAGTAATACTCCATTGTAAATATATACCACAGCATTTTTTATCCATTTGCCCATCATTGGACACTTAGCTTGCTTCCATATCTTGGCTATTATAAATAATACTGCAGTGAACATAGTTGTGTTTATCTTTTTGAATTATTATTTTGTATATCTTTGGATACATATCCAGAACTGGAATTCCTGGGTCATGTGGTGGCTTTATTTTTATTTTTGGGGGGGAATCTCCATGCTGTTTTTCACAGAAGCTGCATCAATTTGCAATCCCACCAACAGTGCACCAAGAATACTCTTGTCTCTATGTCCTCACCAGTACTTGTTATTTGTTGATTCGCTGATGATAACCAGTCTTACAGATGTGAGGGGATATCTCATTGTGGTTTTAATTTGTATTTTCCTAACAATTAGGGATGTTGAGAATATTTTTGTGTGTCTATTGGCCATTACTATGACCTATGAAGACATGTCTATTCAGATCTCTGCCTGTTTTTTAAATCAGATTGTTTGTTTTTCTGGTGTTAAGTTGTATGAGTTCCTTATATACTTTGGTGAATATAAATGTTTTATTGTCCCAGTCCAAATGCCTTCACAATGTAGATGTCAAGTAGCCATATCCCGTAGAAGAACACTACTTTCTTCCCTGTGTCACTGTTGGGGACCTTTTGTTGGATGGTACTGGTAAAACTGTGGCTCTGAAACCTAGTGAAACTGAAAAGTAGTAAATCGACATTTTCTCTCTGTTTTGTGACAAATACTTTACTGTGGACTGAGTAGTTTGAAATTTGCCTTTTAAATATGAAAGAAAATGAACCCGTAAAACAAAACAGAAATATGCGCTTTAGAGATAGGAGACTTGGGAAGTGGCAGAACCGCATTTGCAATCCCAAGTCTTGGAAGCTTGGCTCTACCTTTCTGTTGTCTTTAGTTTACATCCAATTTTGTACCTCACTGCTTTGAAAGCTATGCATATCAGTACTCTTAAATTACTCAGAGTAAAGGCATAAGGAATCTGAACCACATCTATTTTGCAAGCACAGAGTTTTAGGCAGAATTTTTTTTTTTGCTTTTGTCCAAGTTAGTGTGTAAGCACCTTCATATTAGGTCACTTTGTTAAAGTTACCTATGTTAGTTACTGGAAAGAATACATGCAGGCAACTTGTGGCTGGGAGTTGCCAGGCCCCCTCCCAAAATAACAGCCAAAAGAGTAAAAGAAAGATCACTTCTTTTATCACAAGGATAACGCATGTTCTCTGTTAGTAGACTTTATTTATGTAACTTTCAGACTCTGATCCTTATTAAACCCCAAGCATTCTGGGGAGATAGAAACTGTTATTGGTCACTGAGAAATGGCTAACCATTGTATTTTTAGTCATTCTTTATCCATTTATCAACAGTCCACTGCTTCATTTCACTTGAACAGATGCATTTTCTCCACACACTAAGGGCCAAGCACTATGGCTTGGTAAGTTCCAAGCACCAAGCATCATGGTAATTTCCATGATCACATACAGTGAATGTAACATAGTTTTTGCCTTTCAAGACCTAGTGATCCTTTAAGGGCACATAACAAATGTAAGAATTGTTTCCAATCTAAGTGGCAGAGAAATTCATGTTTAATTTTATTAACTTTGTTAAACTTCCAACAGCTGGGCATACATATTCATTCATAGCAACTCTGATGGCTTTATCTCCTGTATCTGCATTTCCTTCATCCTTCTCCCTCTGGCACATTCTAACTTTCTTGCTTTCTGCCTTACCTGTGTTTTACTCCCTGATTTGTTCAACGCAGCTTCCAGAGTTACCCATTGCCTGATAGGGCTCCTTGAGGTCAAATGCATGTTTAGATTAATGACCTGGCCAAGGTCTGATCACACAGCCACTTCTGTCCTCATCATGCCGCTGCCACACTTGGACCTTCAGACCAGTGCCATGTAACACATGTGGCTACCGAGCACCGGAAACGTGGCTAGTCCAAACCAACATGCAATTTCAGTGCAAAGCATGCACTGAATTTAAAAGATATAGTATGGGAAAAAGAGAATAAAATATCTCATTAACAATTTTTGATGCTTTGAAGTATATTGGATTAAAATAGTAAAATAATTCTGTTTTACTTTTTAAAATATGGCTACTAGAAAATTTAAAATTACATGATTTATGTAATATATATAATATTTAATATTAAAAAGTGTGTTATACTGATTCCACAGCCCCACTCTAGGGCAGTAACTTTTCCAGTAAATGGCCAGACGGTAAATGGTTTGGGCTTGTGGTCACAGACCACAGGTAATGGACGTGTATGGCTGTGTTCACAAGCTGTCCCGGACAGGGGCAGGCCAGATTTGGCCCATCGACCATAGTTTATGGACACTTGACCTAGACTTCAACCAACAGGTAAATATTTCCTGCAGGGATGTTGATTTTAGTTGGGTTTTGGACCTCTGCCTCTCTCGTCATTGTCGTTAACTCACAAGCACATCCACATCTCCCTGTGATCCCAACAATGCTCTTGGTCAGCCATCCTCACAGTTTTCAATTGTCTTGGAATAAAGGCCGATGTGTGAGGCCCTCACAACAGAAGGTCATAAAAGTAACTAATTTGCATATAAGACAGAATATAATAAATGTTAAAGCAAAATGCTGTGGGAACACAGAAGGATGTGGTCTGATTCAAGTGAATTAATTTTCAGTGTGACAAGAAAATATTTGGAGGAAAGCAGTAATTCCTCTTTTTCTAGGTCATGGTCACTCTGTGGCCATAAGTTGGGTGGTAAATGAGGCTTCTGATTTCTTCCAGACCCCCAGACTGCCATCAAGTATGGTTAAACAGAAGGACCCTGGAGGGGCTCACTGTGGCCAGACTACACTGTTGCTTAAAACTTTATGCCCATGACTCCAAGTTTGCTGGTTTGTTTCCCAACTCAGCTGTTTAGTTTTCTCCAAAGTAGAATGACCTGATGAAAGACTATTGGATTTAATCAAGAGAATGTGAATTTAATTCATACTTTAAGTCCTTACATTAAACCTTTATGTGTCAAAGGTTTTCCATTAATCCTTAGCCTAATATTTTATTAAATGGCATTAATTCACTGATAAAGTTTTATAGTGCACAGGGTAAGAATGATACTGTACCAAATACCATGGACCTAAATTCTGACTTTGCAGGGAAGTGGTGAGGTATCTAGGCAGAAGACTGCTATGCTTACCATCTTACTTGATCATAGAGGACAAACATGAAACATCCCTCTGTTCCCTCTCCCCATCCCTGACATGCATATACATTAGTGTCTGCAGAGTGTAATAAGCTGAACTTGGCATGGCATGTCTTTGCTAAACATATGGCCGTGAATTCCATTGCACTGTCTAGAATCCGTAAGAGAGACAATGTTCTAAGAGAGGGCCACCGAGTGTGCTTGTGCAAGGCACTAGGGTATTCTCACAAAGTAGATTTTCTTGAGGATCTGTGGAGAGGTATATGTTCTTTCCCAAGGGATAAGGCTAGAACGTTGACATTCAATTTAATAGTATTGCTACATGCGTTGAGTGCCCAGTATGTGCCTACTGCTGTTAACCCACAGAGATGAGAAGATAAAGATTAATTTCTTTCTTCAAGGAATTTATAGGGGAGACAATCTAACTAAATATCTATACGCCAGGTATCATACTGAATTTAGTGCAAACATGCCCTTTGCTTAATTCTTCATTTTGCATTCAGCCCTATAGAGTAATTAACAAATAAGCCACCTTTCTCTCCATGTACATGTATCTAAAAGTCAATATGAACCAATGTGCTGTCATGTAGACACAAAGGCCCAGTCAAATTTCCAACCTTCTGCCAAAGAAAGGGCTATATTTGATTATTTTATGTAGGTTAAAGTATAATTATTCAGTTAGCCGTACTAGGCAACTGCAGTATGAAAGTGATTTATAATCTTTGATTCCTTTGTTATTCACCAAGAACTAAGCAATATGAAAGACAAATAAGAATAAATAGCTCTGAATTTATTTTAATCTGTTTGAAAGATATCTATAAGATCAACTTATTCTAAGATGTATGCAAATTAGTAGAATGATTCGTATTACAATTTAATCATTTGTAGTAATTCTCTTGCTTTTAATAAAATCACATTTGTTAATAAACAACCAAGAATTTTAGAGGTCCCCTGATTTGGGAGCAAAATTATGTCAATAATTTCATAGTTTGGTTACAGTCAAGGTATAAGTTCTTGTTTCAATCATCAAATGATTAGGTTTCACAGTAGACATATGCTGGACCCTTTTCTACAAATTTCTGCTGGTTCCAGCCTATTAGATTCTGTTCTGTCTTTAGCTATAACATTTGTCTTTATCCTCCCATCCCGTGAGCCCATTAGGAGCAGGCATTTACATATGTTGTAAGTAACTTCAAAGGTCTCTCTACTACTCAGTGATATAAACTTCTGTTTTTCACTGAAATGTCTATTCATGCTGGCATTAAACAAAAAAGAAGGCAAAAAGAAAAGCAGTGGATACATTTTTAACACAGCAAATGAGTAAATGCCTTCCTCAATTAAAACCACCAGCAAAGAAAACTCCTCAGTTCCTTCCCAAAGTGGAACTGGCCCTCTAGAGATTTCATTCAAGTTTATTTCATACTTAAGTTAAATTGGCCAGTCTCTTAATAATGGACTTCAGATTCCCCAGGATGTCAAGAAAATTTAGTGCATCCATTGGTAGTAATCCAAGTTCAAAGGGAAAAAAATTTTTTTAACTCCGATTGCTTCTGGAAGGAGTCTCTTAAACTGAAAATCAGAGGAGTTAAAGAATCTTGTAATCCTATGGATACAAACATTAAATTTGTGATCTTGAGCAAAAGTGACTTGCAAAGCAGAGACCCCAGGCTAGCTTAGTGCAGGCTTTCATTGGGTGGTGAGCACACTACGAAATATACAGATAATATATTATGTAACTGTACACCTGCAATTTATGTAATGTTATTAACCAATGCTACCCCAATAAATTTAATTTTTAAAAGTTTTGCAGGATTGTAAGATGGGACAACAGAGAATGTGTCACATAATACAAACGAATGCCACAAAACAATAATCTTTGTCTTCATTGTTGGCTTAATTTTATGCTTTACATGAGTGCTGTGCAACATTTCCATATACAAGCTGAATTCATCGTCTGATTAAGGTAAATTAAGGAGTAAGATTTTTTAAAAGTTGCTTGCTAGTGAAAATGTGAGTAGTGTGCGATTCCATACCAGCACTCCTTGAAACTGCCTACCCCATCAGAAACAAGTCTGTCTGAGAAAGTATAGCAGCCAAGAGAAGCTGTAGGAGACGTGATGACTAGATGTAACGTGGCGTCTGGGAAGGGATCCTGGGACAGAGGAAGGCATGAAGTCAAAGCTAAGGAAGCCTGCATAAAGTATAGATTTCAGCTAATAATAATGTATGAATATTAGTTCATTATTTAGAACCAATGTACCTTATTAATATAGGATGTTAACAGAGGAAACTGGGTATGGGGGACTGTCCTCATGATTTTTCTGTAAACCTAAAACTCTTCTAAAATTAAAAATTTATTTTTTTAACTCTTGCCTTTAATAAAGTGAATTAAATAAAGTGAATTAATTTACTAATTCACTTTTTATTAATTCACTAATTTATTAATTACTAATTTTAATTATTAAAAATTAGTGATTAATTAGTAAAAATTAAATTAGTAATTTTAATAGCCAGTTGTTAATTTTATTAATTACTAATTTATTAATTCACTTTAATAAGGTGAATTCACTTTTAATAAAGTGAATGTTAACAAAAATGAGTGTAGTGTTCAAGAATATTAGTCTCTTAATAAAAACTTTATGAGCCACAGCCTTTTGTCAGGCATTTGTGAGTAAGACATGAATAAGACATGTTTCCTATCCTCATAGAACTTAGAGTATTGAGAGTTTATTTTAATAGGGTGGACAGATATATAATAATAACTTCTACTAAAAAGTGAAAAATCATGAAATGATGACAGTTGTGAAGAGACCTCTGGGTACAAAGCAATGGGATAATTTACCTGGGAAAGTTGGAAGGATTCAGGAAAGGCATCAAGGGTGAGAGTCTATTTCACTTGACCTTGAAAGATGAGCTTCTAGGTGAACGAGATGGGGAGGAGCATTTCAGGCAGAGGAACCAACAGAAGGAGAGGTATGGAATGTGGAAGCACATGGACTATCCGGGGACAGGTCATCGGCCCCATACGGCTACAGCACGTGATGCCTGTAAGTAACGCCTGTACAGGAGGTTTGGTAGTGTGGATCCTGCTAGTAATAGAAAGCCATCAAAGGTTTAAAAGGAAAATGACATGTGATAAAAATTTTAGAATGATGAATGGACCACTACACAGAAAAGACTGAATTATTTGTTAGCTATAGTTAGAGGGTTTGGAGCAGTTGCTGCCATTAGGTCGTTTCCCTTTTTTTTTGCTGCCACAAATTGCTCTGCTATGGACATTCATGTGCAAGTCTTGGTGTGCCTGTAGGTTTTCCTTATTCTTGGGTAGATACTCAATAGTGGAGCTACTGAGAAGCATGATATACATTTATATCATTTAACTTTTGAAGGAATCTCCAAACCCTTTTACTACTACTAAAATTTTTTTGTGATGTGAGGAAATTCTGATTGATCTAATACATGAAGCTATGATTCAGAGTCCATTCCTGTAACTGCTGCTCCTTTCAAAAAAGATTCTTCTCGGTTCTCCCAGCCTCTGCACTTCCCTCTGGGGCTGCCAGCAGCCTTCTTTCAACCTCGTTTATACCAGGTAAATGAGTTGGAGGCTTTCTACTTCAACACATCCCGTTACATAATTAGGAGATTTGATATCTTTTAAGAACTTATGAGTTTTGAGACAGCATTTGAGGGAAATAATCTTACATCCCAAGTAAAATGGCTTTATTTTTGAAACTTGGAGAGAGAAAAGGAAGCATTTGAAAAAAATAAAAAAATATCACAATACCAGATTCTTTAGACTTAAGTATTCAAAATAAATATAAATTTGTACCTGGCTCTACTATGGCAAACTGGTTCTATTATGTGTTTATAGTACCAGAAAAAATTGGACATTCTTGACTTTTAAGAAGTCGATGGATGGGATCATTTATTTATACAAGAAGTAACTACAGAATTAATGCAAAATAGGGGCCTTGTCTTGGCCTTCTCATCACAATGTAAAAGTTGGGGATCTTCATAATATCCCTTGAATGCACCCTACTTCCCAGTAGCCTCAAGATCTGATGTTTCTCATTTATTTTGCAATCCTTCCTTAAGAAGGTAAAGTAAAAAAAAAAGACAAATAATGGTCTTGTGATAAATGACACCACTATAAAGATTCAAAAGTTATTCTAAGCTTAAGAATAATAAACCAAAGGAAGAAACCAAATCTCATGTTTGATGGTTGGCAAACTTTTCTCGTAAAGGGACAGCTAGGAAATACCTTAGGATCTGTGCACCACATAAACTCTGTCACAACGACTCAACTCTGCCGTAGACAAATGTCCATGAATGTGCGCAGCTGTGCTCCAGTACAACTCTACTGTGGACACTGACACTTAAGTTTTATGTGGAGTTCATATGTTATGAAATACTATCCTTTGGATTTTTTCAACCATGTTAGAATATGAAAACTGTTCTTATCTCACGGGTCATATGGGAACAGACAGTGAGGTGGATTTGGCCTGTGGTCAGTTGTTTGCTGTCCCTGCCAAGGATAGGTCCCCTTTTTCATCGGCAGGTGTTCCTACCCTCTCCCTCGAATTTTGCCGAGCTCCCTGACCATCTTTGTGTTCCAACGATAATTTATCAGATGTTGGAGAATGAAGAAGCTGGCTCCACTACCTGGTACTGTTTAGCTAGAGATTATTGTGAAACTTTTTGTTCCATCAATTTGATATCCATGCTAGAGAATAATACTTTGTTGAAGGAAGTAAGTTCTCTCCTTCTTCCCCCCACTTTTCAATCTCTGTCTCTCTAATTGAAAGCTCCTTTCCTTGACTAGATGTTTTAACTCAAGATGGCTCTTGGAACTGGCTTCCTTAACTGAGTTAAAACTTCAAAGTAAATTTTGCTTATGAAAATGCAAACATTCACTTTCTAATATTTATAAATTACAAGCATATTTCTTTAAAAACAAGCAAAATTAGCAATCATGATGCAGAATAGAAATGGGGTATCAATTTGATAATCACTGTCTCCCACCTTAACAATGGCCAGAATTCAGTTTCTAACCATAGCATATGAATAGTGAAAAGGATTGAAGTTTCAAGGTTTGCATTGCATCTGGATGGGCTAAGAGGTCTATATTCATGTGAATTCTCACAAGTAAATAGTTTCATGGACTGCTACTAAGGTCTTCAGCTTTGCACAACTGGAAATGTTTTAGGTTTACTAGGGTTTTAATACATGTAATAAAGCTTCACAATAACTTTTCAGTCACTGGGTTACATTTATGTATGCGTGTCCCTGGTCATTTCACTCTTTACCTTGGGGAGTAGAACAATAAGGGGGAGGATTATGGTGGGCAGTTTAGCAGTTACCACAGAAATACTCGGAGATATTATTTTGATCATAAGGTTTATTCCTGTGGTGGTATATAATTGTAATTAGATAATTTACAAAAATTTTATGTTAATTTCTTTCTGTAAGCTTTATTAACATTAGTAAAAATAGAATATTTTTTGTCTTCAAAGATTTGAGTAGATTCTTAACTCTTGGAATTTTACCACAGAACCAATGTTAATTAATGCAAGCCAAATTTGGCCTTCATAGAGCAATTTGAGGTATTTATTCTTAACACCTCCCTGCTCCCTCGTCACAGCACTATCAGACGGTTATATATCTTCCACTTCTTCTGACTTTTATTTCACGTTTGGAGGTAAGGATGAAAGTCAAAGTGTAGAATTTCAGTGTTTCAAATGCTTTTTATTCAGTGGACAGTTCCATCTAAGGCAAATGCCAATTTGGGGTAAATAGGCATGCCAGTTAAAAATAATTTTTTTAAAATCCAATATTGTTATCTTTGCTCTGATTTTTTTTTTGGCAAAGCACCTCCAAAAGTGAATTCTCTTTTCAAGACCTCTCTTTTTCTTCTCTTGAGGACTGGAGCTAACAGAACAAACTTGAAATAATATTGGCCTTTTCCTTTCAGCTTCCATCCCTCCTCCTCAGCCCTCTAAAATAAGATACCTTATTCCATTGGTTAGGTGTGATCCTAGGAAAAGAAAGCTTTGGGAAAAGGGGTACAATTTTCATCAAAGATTGGATCAGCACAATTTGGGGATATCTAAGGAAAAAAGTTAAGCTATATTGAGGAACTGTTAAGAATAAAAATGACATTATCAACTCGTTATATTTTTTGATTTATGCTTTTTAAAATTGATTTTTCAAAAGGGGCAATGAAGGTCTGTTAGAAAGCATTAAAAAGACCAATTGACATATTTAATAATACTTTAAAATTCATTCTCATTTTGAACAATAACTGATTCATGGAGCTTCTGTGATTAATTATACTACCAATTACTACATGGAAATATTACATAGTGCACACTGTAAAGGCCAGATTTCCATATGGTGAGGAATTAACCAAATGATGTGCAGTATCTATTACAACATCAGTTGTATATCTCACACTTATCTCTTCATCTCTTATGAAAAAGTCACTTTAGGAAATAATGACCAATTTGACTTAATTGTGTGCTCTATTGAAGAATCCCAATTTTTCATTTAAAAAAGGTAAAATATATGAGATATATTACTTATCCCAGGAAATAAGTCTGTGATTATTAGTGACACATTAGGAATTTTTATATTATCTTAATTCTTATATTTAAGAAAAAAGAATTTTAGTAGAAATTGGTTGCTTGATCCTCAAGGAAAAATGTTCTCATTTTTGTTCACAGTCCAGGTAAAGAGCATGGACTTAAAAGATCAACTTTATTTATTTGTACTAATAGCTACTTAGTCTCCTTGTTTAGCTTCTATGTCCACTCCAACTGTTGAAAAGAAGGCCATTCCGTAAAGACTGTCTGAGGTACATTTGGGGTAAGTTAGAGAACCCGCTTAGTATACTATGAATCATTTTTGTCCCACGAAGTGTTTTGCAAAAACCTATGCATTTCCCCTTCTTGGCAAGCTTCCTCTTTACCCCAGCCATCTAATACCCCTCATCTTTTCCTTTCAAATTCCTGAAGAGTGTTCTTAGAATGAAAGCCAAGGCTTCATTTGCCTGATTTCTTTCCCTGAGGTGACTCCTTCACACTTTCATTTTTCCTAAAATCACACTGCACAAACACAGGGATTTCTGTCATTGTTCATGAAATGTACCAGTAGAAAGTTCAATCTGTTCCTTGTGGTGACAGGAGACATTTATTAATTTGTGTGAATAATCACTTTCGCAACTACACAAAATGAAAATTTGGGAAGGATGAGTCATTTTTGAGCTGATATCTTTCAGATAACATAGTGTATAGTTCAAAATGTAAAAACATATTTTATAGGAAAGTGCATAATTAGTAACATAGCTCTTATTTTTTTCTGTGTCCTCAAACAACCCCTAATGTGTTTTAATACTTCACATAGCATTACATGTAATTTTATTTTAAAGTGCCCAACAAACTTGGCCTGGGTACCATTCCATCCCCTTCACTGTCCTGTCCAGCTCCATTCCTCCCCAACTATCCTCCACTCCATTAGGATAAAGAAGCACACCTAGGAGCAGGTGCTCACAAAACTCAAGCACATTCAAAGTGGAACACATTATATTTGAGCTCCATGAGTAGCTTTTTTTTTAAGCTTTGAGACTAAAAAACAGTATATATTTCATAGAAACAATCTTGTCCTCTGTTTGCACTTAAATCTTTAAAATGGGATTACTAACAATTCTGTTACTACATGTGGCACTAAATTGGCATTTAATATAATGATGGCCACTGATATCTGATGCTTGTACAAAACTTCCATGCTCTGCTGGGAGCTCTTTAAAGCACCATAGTTATGTTAACTCATTTAGTTCTCACAACAAACCTAAGAAGTAGATCAACTATAATCATTTACAGATGAGGAGATTGGGATACATAGGTGTCAAACAACAATTTCAAGGTCACACAGCTAGTGTAGTTCGTAGCAAAGCTGCAGTTTCAACCCAGGCAGTCTGTCTCCAGAGTATTCTGCCTCCTAGAATCTAACATCATTAATACTCAGTTTTACCCAGCCCCTATTGAGTTTTTAAGACATAATTTTGGCTGATTAAACCAATGAGCAAGTAAAAGTTAAAAAACACCGGAATTTATTATATCTTGGTATAAAAGCAAGCATGGTAGATTTGGCTGCAAGCTACTGAGACATGTTAAAAGGGAAGAGGGGGTAAAAATAATTTTGAATATGCATTATGAGGAGAATGTTTTCCAGATTTACAGATAAAGGAGAATGAAGCCAGGAAAGGTTAATAAATGTGCATGATGTGATTAAGTGGTGAAGCCAGCATTATAAACAGCTTGGTCCTGCTCCAAATCTTCTCTGGAACCAGCCCTTCCTCAGAGAGCATGTATCAGTCAGTGTCAATCTGAGAAGCAGAACTGGCAATACATGTGTGCTGGCCAAACCAAACGCTTCTGGGGGCCAACCTATAGGTCCCCAACTTGTAACCTTGCTTTAAATAATTGATATTGTTTTCATATAGTCAGGGCATACCATGGTATTACTTGCCAAGTTTGGAGTATCTCTTTTACCAAAGCAAAATATATTATTCAGTATTTATGTTGTCCTTGCTTAGAGAATCCTTTTCTAATATCTACTATGTATCAGGCACTATTTAAAGCTATTTACATAAATGTTATTGTTTAATCTTCATAACACATTTACAAGGTAAGCTCTATCACTAGCTTCATCTTACTAACAGGGGTGCAAAGAATAAATGACCTTGTCGGCGGTGTAGTTGGCGTTGAAACCTGAGCAGTCTGGCTGCGTATTTTAAACTTTTAAAGATGATTTTTCACCAAAGCGTTATGACCAAGAGTACGGAAGTTTAACCTGACACACAATCCTTCATCGTCCAGCTGAGTGGGGGGCCTAGTGGTCTTCTATGGGAGGCTTACTTATATCTGCTATACCTGGAAAGATGCTCAGAGCAAGCACAAAACAGAAGTCAGAAAGTGTTAAAAATAGCAGCCTGAGATCTTTGTCATCCTGTGAAGTCCACACTGGAGAACTGTGTAACCCAGTCCTGTTAAAAGATTAATAACTGAATCATCTTGTAAGCTGTTCATGAAGACTTAACTTATATTTCATCCTGCTTTATAGCAGAATGCTATGCAGTTGCATCTATATGCATAAACAATGTCTTAATGGTCCTATCTTAGTTTTCTGTGGAAATATATAGATGTCTGGTAAGTATTGCAAAATAAAATTTAAAGAAAAGAAAATCTCTTAATGTTTCTGATATTTATTTGGTTTAGTGGGAGTTTAATTGCCAGGTGTCAATTAGGAATCACTCATTAGATGATTGGGGTGGAGTCGGGAGGAGGGGACAGTGTCAGGGTAGGTCAATATGCAGGGGGAAAGAGTGAGTGTGGCAAAATACACGTGACCTTTATTAACAGAAAACGTAGACTACGAAATTCTATCCATGACATTAGAGTGCAAATGCAAATATTGAATATACACATGAACTAGGAGCAAAAGGTGACAGAGATTTAAAACTATGCAATTGGAGATGGGAATGTGGGTGATGGGTTTTTTGTTTTGTGTGTTTTTGCTTTCTGTTATTTCACTGAAGTAATGTATTCAAAAAGAAAAAAACAAAAACAAATAGTTCAAGAAGTTTGGAAACTAAATAAATATAACAGTATAGCAAATAAGAACCAAACACTGTTATGTAGTAGTTAAAAATGTATATATATATATATGTGTGTATATAAATATATGTGTATATTATAAATATATACATGTATATATTGTAAATATATATGTATATTTATATACACACACTATATTTCACAGTATTCTTTAAAGTGATGGTTGATGTCTATTCTATGTTGCTTCTTTTTGTAGTTAATGAAATGAGAGATAGGGTGTCACTATTTCTATATGCAATGTATATGCCGCTGATCCTGAATGAGTGACCTACTTAGAAATTGGTTCAGGGTGATTATTCTTGGTGGTTTTTGTTATTGTATATATTTTGATAATACCTCATCACTTTTTCAAGTCTAGCTGACTTCTCAGAATTAATTAAAATCAAGGTTCTTTTTTTCCTAAAGAACTTCATACTTCCAACTGGAGTATACTTTTAATATTATAGTAAAACCCATTATATGTGGGTAAAAGTATTTCCTAATGCATGTGTAGTAGTTAAAGTGAAGCTTGCTTCACTTGCCTCACTTGTGGCAGGTGAATCCAGTGGTTTAGCACCATAGGACTTTGCCTCTCTCTCATGTCAGGCATCAGGGAGGATGCTCTTGGTTTTGCAGCTGTCCTCCAGGCAGTAACTCAGGGCCCAGGCTCTTTCTGTCCTGTGGTGTCACCATCCTCAGTTTATGATGACCAGGTTCACACTGGGGGCCATATTCACTATAACCAGTGATCACCTTTGGGAGGTTTTCCTGGATTCACTGGGTCTGGAGATAGAATGTATTCTTTTGCTCAATTATGTTGGCTATAATGCAGCAACAGGGCCACATGCAACTAAAGAGATGGTGAAAAACACAGGATGTGGTGACCACATAGTCTCTGCCACAGTCAACTTTCTTGGTCACCATGTATCTATTTTCGTCTATCTCCCACACGTGGAATGTGTGGTCACCGCACATTCCCAAGGGAAACTCTGAAGTATTAGGAAGAGCCAATAAACACTTAATAAATATTTCCATGACCCATAATTGTAAGTTCAATTTAATTTGTTTACTAGAAACAAAGAGTGAGTGGGGAAAACCTGATCAGGCTACCCATTACCATAACAAATTATAGAAATTGCAAACAGTATCATCCCTCCCAACAATATGAGACAATTTCAGTATCAATTACACTGTAAAATGTTTATTTTTTATGTAAATATGTATGCATGTATACTTATTTTCATTATCTAAATTTAATGGTTTGGATGTACACTGAATTCCTTTTACTTTGTTTTTATTTGTTGCTGTTCAGTTACGGTTGTCCCGCCTCTTCCCCGTTGCTCACCCCACCCCATCCTCCCCTCTCCCATAGTCAACCCCCCGCATTGTGCGTGCCCGTAACTCCTCTATTGGTGTTCCTCTGCTTGCCCCTTCCCCTTCCTTCCCCTGTTACCCTCCTTCCCCCTCTGGTCACTGTCAGTTTGTTCTTTATTTCCAAGTCTCTGGTTCTATTTTACTCATTTGTTTGTTTTGTTGATTAGATTTTACTCATAGGTGAGATCATAGGGTATTTGTCTTTCACTGCCTGGCTTATTTCACTTAGCATAATACTCTCCAGTTCCATCCATGCTGTCACGAAGGGTAGGAGCTCCTTCTTTCTGCTAAGTAGTATTCCATTATGTAAATGTACCACAGTTTTTTGATCTGCTCATTTACCGACGAATTATTAGTTGATACTTTAATGAATGCTGAAAATGTGAGGAACACAGAAGCATTACACATTGATAATGATAAAGAAATTGAACTCCAGTTAGTGTAAGTCACTTTTCAATATCAAACCACTTATTAGTAGCATAGTTTCCATAATCCACACTGCACTTCTGCATTTTAGATTTCTTACTCAAATGATTTACTGAATGGCAATATTATCCACTGACTTAGGGGAATGCAAGAGAATAAAAAGAAGTCTGGAAAATAAATACAAGACATAAGTTGGTGTTTAGTTTTGGACTTACTGGATTTTGTCCAATGAGATGAGATATTTTGTGAACAAATTTAACAGATCATTTAAACTTCAGTTTTGGAGACAACCAGAAAGTTGAGGATTTTAGATAGAAAATGAATAACTAGCATAATAGTGTTATTTGAAACTAAAGGAGGAAAAAAGTTATTTTAGGAAGCACTGGAAGAGAAAGAGGAGGATGGGAAATGAGCAAAGATAAGAAATGAAGGGGAGATCTGGGACCTGAATTCATTCAAGAAACTGAACTTTGAAGAGAGTTTGGGTTAATATGAGAGAGTAAAGTCATAAGAGTTAAGAAAATAGACAACAGCATCGTCAAATACTAAGTGGAGTCCGAGAAGGGCACCAGTGACCTTTCTCAGGTATTTTCAATAGAGTCAGGAAGGTAGAAGGTGTTAAAATGGGTTGAAAAGCAGGGCAGAGAAGGAACAAAAGTGATGGCCACAGGGGAAATGAGAGGGAGATGAGGCTACATCATTATGGTGAAAAGGAAGGTGAAAAGGGACTTTTGAGAATGTAGTAGATTCACTATAAAAACCAGAGTAATCGTCTCCCATCTTTGGAGAAATGTATCCAGTGCCATAAATGGTTTTTAAATAACCATTAATATTAAATCTTTACTAGAGATTTTTACACACACACACATCTCTTATAAATTCCTTTCAATGGTTTTCCATTCATTTGTTAGCATTCTTAAGATTGGACCTTGCATTGCCAAATTACTTTCAGAGAATAAGACAACCCACCTTGTCTTACCCCCACCTCTTCAGAACTTTTAAGGTGCCGTAGAAAGGAGAGAGTTGCAGTGACACCCTTTAGACTTCTTGCTCAATAATTTTAGCTGTAGTTACATGAAGATTTAAGATACTTGGTTCTGTAAGCTTAGAAATGAAGATCGCCATATATGAGATACATTTTTCTTCTTTTTTATTTCACTACTGAAAAGGCAGGGCAAAAAGGAAACAAGTCCCTCAGACTGTTATATTCATTTCTACGTAAGGGAGCCAAGCAGCCAGAGACAGCCTCTCATCAGCTCTGCAGGTCAGGAAAGAGGAAGGTAATGAACCTCTCAGAGAGTATGTTAATTCACACTCCAGTTTTCTGGCCCTTGATGATGTGGTGGGTTCAGAAAATTGCTGTTCATCTGTTTCTTACAGAAATAAAAGCATGTTCAAGTTAAAATAATAATTTTCCCACAAAAAATTATATTTGAACAAGAACTGCTCCAAATTATCAAAATTGCAATGCTTACTAATAGTTATCTCACCAGCATTGCAGGCAAGTGTAATACAGTCCAGCACAGAAAATGTCTACGGAAGCTATCATTGGGGTTCAGTCGCTTAACTAGGTGGTATAAAGCATTCCATTTAAGAATTGAGCCTATGTGAATAAAAATAAATGAAAAATAAAGATAACAGAAACATAAATGTTTCAAAGAGGTAAAGCATTAACTGTGATTTTCTAGTATAGAAATGAGCCGGAAAGGCCTGTCATGGAAAGCATTGGGAAAGAATACAAAATTAGAAAGGGAGTTAAGGAAAGAGAGAGTGAGGAGGAGGGCTTTTTCAGTAGAGTCAAAAAACGAGCAAACCTCATAGGATCCTTTTGTTTATTGAGTGACTACTATGTACCCAGCATTATACTGGCCACTGAGGATAGAGACAAGGGTTGAAGTCAGAAGCTGTAGGCCTGTTCAATATAGCTTTAGGTTTAAGAGTACTTGAAATCCTCATTCAAATTCTAGCTACATTATTTTCTAGCTGTGTGGCTTTAGAAGAGTTACATTATTATTTGAGGCTTAAATTTCCTCATCTCCTACTCTAAGACATAATGGTTCCCTGGCAGAACTGTTGTAAGGAGTTAATGAGAAAATATACTTCGGCTATTAAACACAGTGTGTACACAGTTTAGAGCTTAGAAAACAGAAGTTGCTTTTCTGCAACAGAAACTTACATTTAGTGGAACAGTAGGAGAGTTCATCAGGGTGCTTGGTTGGGAGACACTTTGTGAATGGTTTTCCGTGGTGGTTGGACATTTGGGCATATTATATAGGTCATGGAAAGTCCTCACAGGTGTCTTACCAGGGTACATTGTATCATGATCATAGTGGTTGTGTAACAAATGCTCTAGATCAGAGGAACAAGGTGGCCAGTTGGATGCTATTAAAGCTTGATGTCCTGGAATAGGTGATATCATGGTTCTCTGTACTTAGGTAGGTGTGGAGACCCTATTTTATAAGAAATATATATATAAATGGAATGTATGACATTAATGCCAGAAGTTTATAAAGTGTCTATATAAAATTAAGCCTTTAAATTTCCTTTACCCCACCCTTTATTATCTTGCCCGTCTCTCTTTTCAGGGTGGCCTCGGATACCTGGAAGACTTGTACATTTTCATAAATTAAATAAAATTATTGAATGTGAAAAGAACCTTGCTGTCTTTGAGCTAGTTGCACTAAGTCTCTGTGGCAAAAACTTCAATATGATACTTGGGTGTGAATGGGAGTACGTGAATTCATGAGGATATAAAGTGATCTGTCATCTACTCAGCATGCATTAATTGAGTTGAATGTTAAATACCCAGTTAGGCATCCATGCAAGTTCTTTAGGGGCATGACGGACTGAGTTGCTTTGCTTAGCATGTTCGATACCTGCGGATCCCCACTCAAACAGAGAGTGCAGTGCCAGTGATGCCTCGTGTAGATCGAGCAACTGTACAGAATGATGTGAATACTGAGCAACTGTACAAAGACAGTTCTGTCGTGCTCATGGCTTCTGTGCTGGACTGTTGACACAACCAAGCCCAGTCCTTTTAATACCAAGTCAAAGCAAGCTCTGTTTGGTTTGCTCTTTCAAATCCTTATGTCTCTGATAGCTATTGGGGAAGTCAATTTGTAACTTGTGGGCTGCAGATGAATTTCTATATGAATAGTGCATGTGAATGGACATACTACATATATATGTAATTTACTGATATGTAAAGTCATGGAGATAAAATATTTTAAAACACATGATAGGTATATGTTCTCAAGAGGCACAGAATACCTAGGGTAGGGGAGAGACACACAAATACATTAAGATATATGTGGAAAGAGGTAACCTGAGACATATACCGAGTGTTGTAGGAGGAGAGAGAGAGGAGTGAGGGTGGCAGATGGAAGAGGCGTTTGAGTTGGGCCTGAAGGATGAGTGTGGCATTGATCAGCGAGTGGCTATGTGGGGAGAAAGAAGTGTTTCTAAGCAGCAGGGGCAGTGTGGTCACAGGTAAAAAGACACGAAAGAGCAGAAGTCATCAGGGGGCCATGGGATGGGATTAAAAGAAAAATGATGAGATGATAGTTCTGAAATGCAAATGATCTTGTCTTTGGGGGTAAGGCATTAGTATATCCAATAATATATAAGCCAAGCCAGCAACTTGTGGATTTGTATATGTGCATTAATAATCACTATATACCGCATGGGTAATTTTGCTTAAAGCAACAATACGCTCAGATGGACCCAAATCAAATGTCCACTTCTGTCTTGATTGATTTATGTGGCAGGAACAACAGGTGTTCCTATTAACTGACTATCTTAATCCTCCACTCAAAAATTTTGAAAAAATTTTATTGTTGTTTAATTACAGTTGTCCTCACTTTCCCCCCATTACTCTCCCCTGCCCACCTCCCACATTCAATCCCCCACCCTCACCCATTATCTTTGTCCTTGAACCCTTTATACATGTTCCTTGACTTGCCCCTTCCTTTCTTTTCCCTGTTATCCTCCACCCCCTCCCCTCTGGTCATGATCAGTTTATTCATTATCAAAAATAGTTTTTTGGGTGGTATGATAAGATTTGAGAAAGCAATCAGCCTTTATTTCTCTTTTCTCAAAAAGCTTCCTTAGATGACATGCAGCTTATGCTGGAGGTTAAAATTTTCATAGGGAAAGGAATAGGTAAATTTTACTCTGTAGTAATAAAGGAAATATGTTAGCCTTATTGTTCTTACACAAATGTACCATATCAGAAAAAAAGAAGCAGAATATATTGCCTATTAAGCAAAGGAAAGCTATACTTCTAAAGCATATTGGACAAAGTAAATAAGTGACCTTGTACAGAATTTTAGGAGGGCTAGAATTAGAGTTTAGAGGAATTTTAGAGGTGATAATGTCTAGGGACTGAATGACCTTTATCCCAGAAATCCTGGAACCAGGGAGAGGCTAATGCTGATGGACTGATTTTCAGAAGCATCTTTGTTGAAGTGGTGTTTGCACAGATGGATTTAAAAGCAGTTCTGGGAATAACACATTCAGGGGTTGGGGATGATAATAGTCAGTCTCTTCATTTCTTGAATTTGTAAAATTGTGATTTATATACAGGTGAGGAAGCACTGTGACTCCTGGGTTATGTGGGAAAATTGGGGTGCCCTGGGGCAGTGCTCCGAGGTCTGCCTAGGGTAGTTCTGTAGGTGTTGGAGAGACCTGCACTTTGTCCCTAGCCCCCGAGCTGTTTGAAATTTGCAATTTAGTGTTTCTAAGCATTATCATCACAAATAGTACATGATAGCATCAAAAGGTTCACCCTGTAGATCAAACGAGAAAGGAAACATGTAACATTGCTTGTACACTGTGATTACAGTGATATAAACCTACTAGGGGCATGGTCAACCTACGCATGTCAGCTCTATAAGTTAGCTCTGCTGTCAAGTCGATATGTTTTTAATTAAATAGTTCCCTTTCCCTAACCGGATTGGGAAAGATTAAGATGTTGATGATACCCAGTGTTGGCAAGAATGTGTGTGTGGGGGTGCACTTGTACTCAGTGCCACCAGGAGTGTAAACTGGTACAGCCTTTGATGTTCCCACTAAAATTAAAAATGTGTGAATTTTTATTTAGCACTTCCCCATCTAGACACTTATTGTGTTTATAGCTGAAGGAAGGTGTACCAGGATGTTTATTACAGTTGTTTATAATAGAAAAAAATGAAGAAATGTTGAGAGAGATGTTAAATGTCATGAATTACGAGATAGCTATATAATTGAATACTGGTTAAATTAAAATGTGTATGTAAATGTGTGTGTGTGTGTTGATGTGAAAGAGAAGGCGTGTTCAGAGAGAAGGGTGCTATAGAATAATATGGAAAGTACAATACATTCCTTTTTGTGGTGTGAGAAGCCTGTGCCTATACATGACTATATTCTTAGAAAGTGAAGAAATAAGAACAAAATTAGGTCAGTTTTAGGTGACAGGGCAACAGGAAGGGGAGCCTTTAAATTTTGCTTAAGATACTTCTGTGTTTGAGTTTTATTTTATAGATTGTTTTTAAATGAAAATAAGCCGTAGGTTTAAAGAAAGCACTTGATTTTCTTCATAAGATGAGTGTGTTTTCAGGTTTCATTAATGCCAATCTTCTTAGACTAGTTTCCTAGAAATTTCTTGATGGAGAGACGGGTGCAGTACAAATATGCCTGGTAGAATGACCAAGTGAACACATCTGTTCTCCATTCTCGTTACCCCTTCTGGCTGGTAGGCCTTTGCCTAGAGTGCTGAGCATGCAGTAGAATGCAGAGGAACATGAGGTGACCGTGATTTTGTTGGCATTGTGGCTAGGAATTGCCTGGAGGGAAGAGGAAACTTCAAAAGATGTGTTGAAAGATAATTCAGTTGGAACAAACTCTGTAGTAACAAAGACTGGAATGCCCACACACAGCCTCTTGAATGTAGACTGACTAATTGGAAATAAGAGAATAATTTAATTTAAATTTAACTAAAGTTTAACTTTATCTGGATTATGGAGACATTTTTCAAGCACAATCGTACTGTTATAAAGATAGCCAAAGTCTTGTTTATTCTGTGCTATAGAACTCCTTTTAAAGATTTGATGAGCTAATTAGTGTATGCAAATATATTAATAATTATAAACCAAACTTATCTTTTAATTAAAACTGGCCCAGAATTGTGTGTTTCTTATACATGATAAAAAATATTATGTACCATTATAGATAATTTTTAGAAAAGAGTTTTTAACTTATAGGGGAAAATATATTTATGAAATATGCTTAAAACCCTGTAGCATTCTCGGATTTGCCTAGGGATGAATTACCTTATTTCTGCAAGCCTTGGTTTCCTGATATATAAAATATTTAGATGAATACCTCATAGCATGGCCATGCAGCAAGACCACACATAAAACAGGGAGCACAGAGCCTGGCACATAATCGATGCTGAATAAATAAACATGAGTTCTCATGCATTGTCTCTCTGTGAGTTGTAAGGGCAGAAGATACTCCCTGAGAAGCTTTGTCCAAAGTCTGTTGTAATTAGAGTCCAAGTAAGAGAAGCCAGTTTTGTGTCAGAGGCTGGGCTATCCCCTGTCTGGCCTGAATTATGGAACAGGAAACAAAGAGATTCTAGCTACTTCCAAAATAAGCTTTGTTGGTATTGTTGTTGTTTCTATTTAGTTATATTTTTTACCATTCCTTGTGAAAATAAAGATATTTGTGGGGTTTCTACAAGTTAATTGCTTTGTTTTATATCAAAGGATATTATAATGCTTTTCAGTGATGAAAAGCAAGGAAAAAGGATGGAGATGAAGCAGCTGTAGCTGTACTAAGTTTTACAGCCAAGATTGCTCTGAATAGATTTCTTTCATGTCTCCTCTTTCCTTTCATGTATCAGTTATGCACTGAGTTGTTATCACTATAGTTTGTAGCTCTCCGTAGCTATAGTTCAGTCAAGAGCACAGTTCTTGAAAAGTCTTTTGGTTTCTCTGAACATGCACATTGCTCATCAATGCGTGTACTTTCATATCTGCTTGTCATAGTGAACCAACAAATCTTAGGCTGGTCATCCTGTATCTTGATACGCTATTCTAATGTGTGTGTGTGCATGTGTGTTTGTATTTTTGACAGTCTATGTCTTTTTTCCTTCCTTTTTCTCATAAGGAAAAAAAGCCTCTTCATTAATTAAAAATGGGAATCAAATGCAAATTCTTCTGGGGTAAGCAACACATGAACTTAAATTTCATGCAAAAGTTGTTGTCAGACCCTTGCTTGAGAGCAGGGGCACAGAGTGAAGTGGTGATTTTTCAATGAATCAGAGGCTAAAAGAATGTGGGGAGAAAGAATGGGTCAATATGACAGGAAAAAGGCAAAGGCTAAGTGTTTATGAGACCTTTCTGCCTTCTTCATGATTTTGTCCAGGGCTAGTTCTAGGTTAACACTTCACAACAAAATAGCCTGCCCCCTCAGTGCAGACACAGATCTGCCCAAATGGCGTCATTGCAGAGAGCAGGCAGGGAATGAATTGAGGACTAGCAATATCAAGAAAGGCCCACACCACTTCCATCTTCTAGGACTTCAGCAACATTAAAAAGAAAACTAAAAAGTGCCAAATCGGGTCATAAAAATTGTAGAATGGTTTAAATTATTATATTCAACATGTTAACACTTCTTTCATTTAGAGAGAAAACCAGAAGTCTAGAGTTGAGGCTCTGCTAAGTGTGAGCAGTGGTCCTCTTAGAGTCCCCACCCTAGGCCCTGGCATGGAGGGGCACTATTGGTTATGTTTTGATCCATTTCCATGTGGTATATTTGAGACTGATAATTTGTAGGTAATAGTTATACCTCATTGTGGAGGGTGTTATTCACTTATCTGACATTTGCACACTAGTGACATGTGGAAGAGCACCCCCAAAAGCTGATTCTGCAAATTTCTGTTGAAAAGCTGGCTACCTGTATTGCTGGAAACTTGTCCTGCTTTTAGCTGAGCTAATGCTAGTAACTGGCATTTCCTGACAAGGGTGAGAGAAAAGACATAACAAAACTATAATAACATGGCTCACTATTTGTCAGTGGGGCCTTGATTGAATTGTTATGAAATTATTTATACTGTATACAGTAATGGACGTATCAGGGAGGCCTGAAAGCTGTTGCTGTGTTTTTTCCTACTGTTCCTTAGGCTGTATTCTCCTATGGGGGAAATGCCCTAACACTTTTTTTTTCAAATGCTCCCATAGGTTAAATTGTGGTAGAGAAAAGGACAAAGACAATGGATGGGGGAGGATTGATTGTGGGAGGTGGAGGTGGGGGGTGTGGGGAGAGTGGTGAGAGGAAAATGGGGACAACTGTATTTGAACAACAATAAAAAAGGTTCAATTCCTACCAAATGAGATGAGGGAATGCGTACTGGCACAGGACACAGTTCCTAAGTACAAATTCTTCTCATTATGTCATAAATATTTTTGAGGTACATAGCCTCGGAACCCCCAAGAGTCACTCTTCCTTCTGCGGCTAACATTTTAGGAGGGAAACTCAATAGGGCAGGAAGTGTGTGCATCTCTAGTGATACGTGACCTGGTAGAGTAGAAATATTTGTCCCACATGCAAACACAACACCAATAATGGTTCTACTTCTTACTCTCTGCTGTAACTTCAACCTCAACATCTCTGAAATCCTAGTACTAAATACATATTTAGGAATGTATTTGAGCACAATAAAAACCAAATGAACTTTTATTCAACGCACTTTAAAGTACCTATCCTATGCTAGTGTGGGTCTGACAAAATGTGGTTTATATAAAAAATAAATAAGACAGCTAAGAATGACAGGCAAAAAAGAGTTTGCAACATGAATCATATAGAGGCTGTTCTTTTCATCATTCACTGTCCTTGAAAATGGCCTGTGGAGTTGTGGCTGGGTAGCTCAGTTGGTTAGAGCATTGTCTCAATAGGCCAAGTTTGTGAGACAGGGCACATACAAGAAACAATCAATGACTGCATAAATGAGTGGAGCAACAAATCACTGTTTCTCTCTCTCTCTCCCCCTCTCTCTTTCTCTCTCCCTCCCTCCCTCCCTCCCTCCCTCTCTCTCTTCCTCCTTCTCTCCCTCCTGCCCTGCTCCCTACCTCCCTCTAAAAATCAATTTTAAAAAATGGCTTATGGAGTTTGTCAAAGAGTTCAAGACCCCCAATGATTCTTGTTCTGCATTTAAGTAGTGGTTTAGGAATTTGTATTTTGGGTAATTATGATGCAAGTAGGTAGGTAGTGGAGGCAACACTTTAGGGATAATTTTAAACCTATGTTTCATTGTGGTCATGGTGAGATAATCTTAAAAGTATTGCCTGGGGTCAGACATTTAAATAAAAATTGTATCTAAGCCTTACTCATCAGCTAGTTCAGTTACAGCAGTCCCATGTGAATGAGTGTGTATGGCAGATACAAGACAAGTGAAAAATGACCTTTTTGTTACTAAAGAACAATGGTTCATTTGACATCACTCTTCTAAGTTTAGAAAAGAAAACCCGATCTATAGAAATATTGGGTTGCCCAAAATGTCTGTATGGTTTTTTTCCATAAATAAAAGACATATTTTTTCATTTTAACCAATAATTATCGATTTGGATATTTTGAGTATGTTAGCTATCTCCTGCATGGTATAATATCAATTATTTTCAATAAAAGTCTCTATTTGATTGCTGTTAACTTCAACTGGTCTACCTGACCATAGAGCATCATCCAGCAAGAAATCTCCAGCAGAAAACTTTGCAAAACAGTTTCGATATGTTTGATCAGCTTTAGCACCTTCCATATACTGCACAAATCTTTTTTTGCATTTCAATTGTGTTTTTACATTTCTTGAAATAATAAAGCATAATATGCCAAAAATGTTGCATATTTCCTCCACTTCAGTATTAAAATGGCTACACAAAAATTCACCAATTTTGATAAGTTTTTGAAAAATGCACACTGATATGACAGCTGTCACAGTACAATCTAAAAAATTGTCTTGAATTGAGATAAGGACAACTAAGCGCTATTAGAGACATGTTATGGGAAAAAACAAACTAACTTTTTGGCCAACCCAATACAATAATTATAGTATTTGCTTCATAGGGAAGATCAAGAAAGTAATTGTAAAATACTTCACACAGTATTTCACATAGTGTCTGGTAATATGTTTAATAAACATGTATTCTTATCATCCTGTTATTTAAGTTATGCATTTCTTGTTTGATTATTTATTTTTAATAGAGTAAGTTGACCTTTGGGTTTGCTTTTTAATTTTGGTTATAACCCTGTGTTTTGAAGAACTAGGTTTTCTTCTAATCAAAAGAAAATACCTCCTCGGTAAAGTTTATTCCTAGGTACTTTATTTTTCTTCTTGCTATAGCAAATGGGATATTTTCCCTGATTTCTGATTATGATATTTCATTGTTGTTGTATAAAAATGACTTTGATTTTTGAATATTGACTTTGTATCTCACTGTTTGGTCAAATTCACTTATTAGGCTGAGTAGTTTTTTGGTGGAGTTTATTGGGTTTTCCATGTACACTATCATGTCATCTGCAAACAATGACAGTTTTACTTCCTCCTTTCCAATTTGGATGCCTTTTTTTTTTCTTATCTGATAACTGTGGCTAAGACTTCCAATACTATGCTGAATAGAAGTCTTGAAAGCAGATATTCTTGTCTTGTTCCTGATCTTAGTGGGAGAGTTTTTAGTTTTTACTCATTGAGTATGATATTGGCTGTAGGTTTCTTGTATATAGCTTTTATTATGTTGAGGTATGTTTCTTCTACTCCCACTTTGCTGAGTGTTTTTATCATAAATGGATGCTGTACCTTATCAAATGATTTTTCTGCATCTCCTGATATGATCATGTGATTTTTGTGTTTCTTTTTGTTTATGTGATGTATTACATTTATTGATTTGCAAGTATTGTACCATTCTAGCAACCCTGGAAAAAAACGAAAACAGCATTTTCCCACTGCATTATTTAAGAAACAAATAAAACAAAATCAAAGGAGTAGGTGTTTAAAAATCTAAGCCAGGATCCAGAAATATTGGAAAGTATGCAAAGCAATGTCCAATTATTTTAATTAAAACAGAAGTTGAAGTTAAAAAGATTTACATAGTTTTCCTTTTAGGGTCCAAAGTTGTAGAGGGTTGTGTAATATATGATCAGTTGTAATACAATTTAAAAGAGAACTTTAAATAGTCTGAGTAATGAATGACTGGTGAAATTCCTTTGGTCTCAGGAAGATCACAAATCATTCTTGCTCTATAAAGTAGGAGTAGTAAAAAAGGCATTGTTAAATTATTTTTAGTAAAACTGAGTCTAACTTCTGAAGCACCTGGGTCCTCAAGTAAGGGCAATCTTTTCAATCCCCTGTGACTAAATTAGTGTGATGAAAATAAACACTGTAAAGCATTCAAGACCACTTGCTTTTATTCTGACACTAATTCTCACAAGACTGAAATGCGAAACCTTTAAATGGTCTTTTATTTTGTAATTAGAAGACCTAATATGCCAGAACTTAGCAGGTAGGTGAAGGGCCTCTTTCCAACAACTATTAGCCTTGTATTTACTCTGGCTAGTCTTGGGATCTAGAAGCTTTAACTGGGGTCAAACTGTTCAAATCTTGTTTTGTACAAGAAAGAAATCCCTTATGATATACGCTTGCTTCTTCATGTAAAAATTTTCAGCATTTTCTAGGCAATGGAAAGATTATGTGGTCTAAGATATCTTCCACATTCCTGCAGCAGCTCACTGCTTGTTTCAGTGAAAACTGTGTAGCTACTCTGCCTACTTCCCTTATATTCTATGTAACACATTTTCAGAAATTAATTTGACTTTAGAGTGTCTTGCTGTGGATTTCCACGTGTGGTACTGAAACTCACATTTCTCACTAAGTACAGTACTTGTGAATCAGGATAGTAAAAACTTAGGAAAATTCTTTGGCAAGTGGAATGGGGAAACTGAGACAGATAGCTGATTCAAGCCAGCCTCATCCAGCACCCTAATTCATCTACCTCCTACTTCCTTGCAGACAAATTCCTTAAGAATTGAGACAATGAGGTTCTGATCAGTATCAAATAATCTTAGGAACAAAGCCTCAGGTTTGTTGACCACAGGGACAGAGATTTAGTCAAACTAGAGATGACATCTAGGCCTAAGTGTGTTTCACCTCCAGGACCATTAAAGCAGCAAAACCAAACAAAGTGGTGCCATGGCTGCCACCAGGACCACATGAAATGACTAGTGACCCCATGTCCTTGTGCTGACCAATCAGCAGAGACCATGATCCTGAAAGGACACAACTGAAAAGCTGACGAACATTCTATTGGGATCCTCCCCTAACGTCTCCCCTAAAATTCCTACCTTTAGAAAACACATAAAAGCTCTTAAGACTAAGGACCCAGTGAATGCTCTCCCTGCAGCATGCCTGCACCTTCCCCCCACTTCTTTCCTCAGTCACATATCTGTGTTTGCTTTCTGCTAAGCTCTAAAAGCTCCCAGGACAGTTGCAACCAGGGGAGCAGTGGGCATTGGAAACTTGTCCTGGACTAAGCCCCTGAACTTGTCTCCAAGGGCCCTTCTTTGACTCTAATTTGTTTCTGGGGTCCACACAGCCCAGCAGGCTCACTTCTGCCTCTGTGACTTTCTAAAGGGCCAAGACAGTGCTGACTAGGCTCACAGTGCTGCCTAGGCTCACTGCTGTTGCTACGATTTTGCCTCTCTATCTTAAGCCCTTGCTTTGTTTCCCTGTCCCCAGCTTTAATAAACATACTTCCAAAATCACCTGGACTCATGTTGTGAAATCTTTTGGGCACAAGGTCAAGAACTGAGAGCCAACCTCATCTCTAACCCTTTTAAAGTGTAGACTTCTTTCCAGAAATGGGGTTGGGACATGACCCACACCTTAAGGAGTTATATCTAGGTTAAATTATTTCTTAGATGAACTTAATTTGAAATACATTGGGAATGATGTTTCCTTCTAAGAAAGATGGATGGTAAAGCTCTCCCTTTTTATTGTGTTCTACTAAGAGATAGGTGATTTCCAACATGACAATTCCAACGAAGCAATTTCCTACAATGATGAACTCCAGCATCCCAGACACATTATGCCATATGGTGGATCCTGCTGCTATTGTCAGGTGAACCACTGAAATCTACTTTCTATTTTGGGAGGCAGATTTGATTAGGCGGTCTCAGCATAATTTTAAAATTTTGTTTACACAGAATTTTTTTGGAAAAATATTTCCAAATTTAAAATCCCCCCAAAGGTTTGTTATGTTTACTTGGTAAGATAAGTTAAATGCATCTAATGACAGCTGTCTCTAGCTAAGTTGATATCTTGCCTCTTCAGAAAAAGCTTAGTGTTTGGTTTCCTTACTGCCTTGCTTCATTTAGAACCATTTTATTTTATAACTTCAATATTTACTAAAATTTTCAAATTTTCTAAAAATAGTGAATTCTCCATTTTATTTTTTTAAATATGCCTTGAGATTTGGTTTCTAGTAAAGTAAAGCAATGTGAATCACAAAGAACAAGAATGTGGGGGCATTCTGGGCCCACAGCTTTGGATATGGTGTAGGCTTTGCTGTTTTGCCAGACAAAAGAATATCTGTCTGGTGACTGTTAACTGTCTTTGGGAATCATAAATGGTGATGCTTCTTGCGTTTCCCTGCCCCCTTTAACAATTGGCTTCTTCTATCAGTTTTTTTAGACTCAATCTTGAATACACCAGCTCAATCTCCCACCAATTTTGTCACTAAATGCATTTAGCACCAAATCGTTTTCTGTTGCAGATGTATTCACATTTTCTCTTAAACTGGGTTTTCAATTTCTTGTAAGCAGGGTAAGTGCTGGGATATAAAAACTAAGAAAAATCAAGGTGTTATATCTTCTGGAAAATACTTTTTCATTATTCTAATATATGAAAATATCTGTTCATTATTCTAATGCATGCAATTTCTACTTAATGAAAATTTAAACTGTTCTCTTAAAAATGTTTTTAGACAAAAGTTAATTTTTACAACCTGGGTTCTGTGGTGGCTGAAATATCGTTGAAGGAATGAAATAATTAAGGAGCTTCTTTGAAGTAAGAAGAGAATCTCTATTTGTCATGGTTGCAGAGGGGAGCAGCAGATATTTTTAACACCAGATTGGAATAGCAGGGATAAGATGCTGTAGTTTCAGGTGGAAAATATTTTGTGTCTTATATTTAGTTGAAAAATATTGTTAGAAATTAATATTACAAAACTGCTATTTTCCTTTAGTGCATATTATTCATCTTCTTATAATTTTCCTGTTTTTGGTGATTATCTTAAAAATACTATCCTATAATCACCAGTACCATAAATATAATGTCCTAAAGGAAATCTAGCCTTAGACATTGCCACAGTAGAAAATAATTATGATTTTTTCATTGTTCAAGTATAGTTGTCTCCATTTCCCCCCTACCACTACCCCAGGTCCCATCCCTCCCCACCTCCCACCCTCGATCCTACTCCCTTTGCTTTGTCCATATGGCCTTTATACATGTTCCTTGATGACACTTTCCCTATTTTCCCCCATTATTCCCCTCTCCCCTCCCCACTTCCCTCTGGTTACTATCAGTTTGTTGTTTATTTCAATGTCTCTGGTTGTATTTTGCTTGCTTATTGGTTTTGTTGATTAGGTTCCACTTACAGGTGAGATCATATGGTATTTGTCTTTTACTGCCTGGCTTATTTCACTTAGCATAATTCTCTCCAGAGCCATCCATGCTGTCGCAAAGGGTAGGAGCTCCTTCTTTCATTCTGTTGCATGGTATTCCATTGTGTAAATGTACTACAGTTTTTTTAACCATTCATCTGTCAACGGGCACTTAAGTTGCTTCCAACACTTGTCTATTGTAAATTGTGCTGCTATGAACATTGGGGTGCATCAATTCTTTTGAATTGGTGTTTCAGGATTTTTAGGATATAATCCCAGCAGTAGAATTGCTGGGTCAA